>VXBH01005057.1:1682216-1711845 GCA_013400035.1 Rynchops niger | reverse complement strand
AACAAACAAAAAAAAACAAACCATACAACTCCCACCCCCCAGTATATTGCCGTAATTTGCATGTGAGCCAGCTGGGATGTGAAATAGTAATGGATTTAATTCAGACAGTGACTATTTTAAGACTCTGGACAGTAACTGAGGCTTCTTACTCTCACAGGCACCAAACACATTCATCTCACTTGAAATTTAAGAAGCTCAGGATGCTTCTAGTTGTGGGGAAATACCAACTCCCATTGCTGGGCTTCAGAAAATAGGACTGGATTCCTTTTGTCCTTCTCATAAAAGATTTTAGAACACAAAATACTATTTTTAGCGGTTATTTTGGTGCAAACTATCAACTTCTGCCTTGGTGGGAAAAAAAAGAAAGAGATGGGGGAAAAATGATACTGGAGATACTGGAAGCAGAAATTAGTTATCATAGCACAAGAATTGGAGTTGAGAATCCTCCTAACAAGCACTGTGAAATTACTTGCTCTTTGAAAAAGCTAGCCTGACAGGGTTAGCACAAGGGAGATTAATTACATAGAAAAATATATTAAAATGAAGCTAACTCTAGCAACCATTTGTCAAAAGTACCAGAAGCAAATCAAAACTCAGAAAATGAGTTACAGTTTTTCTCAGCTCCCACTAAGCAAAAAACGCAAGAAAAAATCCCCTCTCCCCCCTTTTTAACACTTAGAAAGCCCCTGATGAGCTCATGCATGTTTCCCCATGTAGCAAATGTGGGGTGGGAAAAAAAGGCCGCCAAATTCTGAAGGCATCAGGCTTCTCATCCGCAGGCATTTTATGGATTAGAAATGGGAGAAGTGGTTTGCAAAAAATAAAGTGCATTATAAAGATAACAGAGACAATTATTTTTTTTCTCAGCGTTAAAAGTTGTAAAGCTTTAAAAAGTCCTGTATGCAAATAACATGTTCACACACTTCCAAAGCTGAGATTACCTCCCCATAAGGTAGGTCTGCTGAAACACTTGAAGGAAGTTGACCCGTTATGAAGAATACTCTGATACAGGAAGAATTGGAGGCCTGAGAATTCCCAAATGACACGAGTTTTCAAAGAAACTGAAGTTCCTGTCACTCTGCCCTGGGAACACAGATGAAAACAGGTTTTATAAGTCTCCTTAGCAGATGCCTGTTGGTGAAAGCATTTTAGAGGACTCTCTAGGAGTGAAGGAGGGAGGAGGTAGAAAGCTCTCTTAAATGCCTGGGCAATGCAAAATGAGAGAAACCAAAAAATTTGGGCTCGTGTGGTAACTTCTATGGATTCTGCTAACGTTAGATATACCCAATTGATTGATTTTATTCCCACTGACTGCTTAGTTCAATCTAAGTCTTCAGTTTAGGTATGACAACTATTTTTTAGGTTAAGATGAGAAAGGTACGACAGCCTCTGTGAGTCATCTTAGGCTGGAAACGTACAGAGGCTGTTTGAATCTACACATCAGAAAAAAGCACCTACCACCCTTGCTTATGTAAAAGCCCCTAAAGTGCTTCCTTTCCGCTGTTAGCACTCACCACTCAGTGACAACAAGGAAAGTGATTAAGGTGTGCACAGGAAGCTAAATGACTACTGATTTTTTTTTTTCTTATAAGACACACTAAAATTTTTATATAGCAAATGGATTGCTTTTAAGAGGGTGCAAATCCAGAAGGAGAAAAAAAGCGCGAAAAAATTAGTGTTGCTTTAAAAAATCTCCAGAGTTTTCTCATTATTCCTCTTACAGAAAGGCAATGTAAGACATGCCTGCAAGCAGAGCTGATGTAGGTTTTCAGTGCTGCTTAAATGCCAAATTCTGAGAAGTGATCCCCTCTTCTTGTAAGCACACCAGGAAGTTAATCTCCGTGAGTAAAAGCAGAGGGCTTCCATCAAAAAGTGTTATATTTCTGTCCTCCCTCACTGTATCAGCGTAGCTCATTTGTATAAAAGCATAAGCAAGAGGTGGAGAGGTTTGTTTGCGTGAGGGAAGGCTGCGTCTGTGCACACACAGTGATTGCAAGCTTTCAGTAAGCACAAAAAGAAACTCAGCTAAGCATTACTGTTATTAGTCATTTACAAAGATATTTCCTTCTTTCATTATATCCCATTCTCTGCACGACTGTCTGGATGTTTTTCTTTCTTTGTGCATGCTCTGGACTTTGCCAGTACCATTCAGTTTCCCTGCCCTGCCCGAGTGCATTCGGGCTGTTGTAATCTTCACTCTCCCTCTTCTCTTTGCTGTTGTCCAGGGTCTTCTCCCCCCTACCCCAGATTGGCTTGACTTCTGTGGTCTAAAAAGGGGAGATTAGGGCGTTAGTTAGAGGAGGAGGGAGCCTGGAGGACCATCGTGCTTCCACAGCCTTCTGTTTGCCAGGCATCATGGCGGGCATGCTGGCTGGGGTGTCATGATCCTCCCGTTTAGGTCTAGAGACAGGATGAAACATGTGTCCCCAGTGTTGTGCTGTGGCCGTCCCCTCTCTCGGCCCAGTCTGACACGTGGTGGAGGATCGATGGAGATGTGAGGCCAATCAGAATCATAGAATCGTCTGCGTTGGAAGGAACCTTTAAGATCATCAAGTCCAACCATCAACCTAACACTGACAAAACCACCACTAAACCATGTCCCTCAGCACCATCTCTGCCAGTCTTTTAAATACGTCCAGGGATGGTGATTCCACCACTTCCTGGGCACGCTGTACCAGTTTTTTCAGTTCTCCCAGGTAAAAGGAAAACAAATCATGCTAATTTGGCACATTGTTTTGACAGTTTCTGTTAAGGCTGTACATTAACCTTTTAACACCAGTATACTGTGATTCAGAGAAGAGCACCCTCAAAGCTTTGGCAGCAAAGGAAGAGAGTCAGAGCGCTGAAGGGGGAAAGTGATGGGCTGAGCATCCGTACCCACAGCTTCTTGAGTAATAAACCACTTTTTTTTAGCAGCTGAAGCTGCTCCTCCAGGTGCAAAGAAAGTCCTCCTTAATTTCAGCCTAGTAACTAATACTATATAAATTTTAAAACAGATGGCTGCTAAGGAAAAAAATTCTTTTCACCTTCCCATCTCTGAATAGACTAGAGGATCAAAAGAAGTGGCTACTTGTAAAAGTCAGCAGACAGTGGTTGTCTTGGTTGCTTCAGATAATTAGCCACAGATAATACTTCTTTCACTTGAGAGCCCAGTTTGAAATCCAGACCCACTTTTCAGTAAGTTAGTATTTAAGATAATTAAAGAGTTTTCCGCATCTAACTAAAATGGTTGGCATCTGAGCAGTTTCAAAGAAAATCATGAAGACTGATTTAATCAGCCATTAAATATCATCCCCTGGCGGGGGGGAGGGGGAAGTGCGCTCAAAGATAACCAACCATTCATAATTAACCTCTTTCAAATACCTAAGAAAAAATTAAAATTAAATTATTCAAATCAAAGCATTTTGCATGCCCATTTGAAATCCAAGTTAATCTAATCAGCAGAACTTTTATAGTCCATGCACTGCACTGTTGGTATGAGGCGTCAGCAGTTTCTTTGTATTGCAACGCATTCCCCACTGGTCTCCTTTCTGAAAAAGGCACCCCATCATCCCTCTCCTTCACAACTTGGCCTGTTCTTTTATTTTGCCAAAGACAATAGCATTGCTCAGTTTCTTCGGAGGCATCGTTTTTCTCCTTTTCCAGTATCCCTGATAGTGTCTGTCTTTGGGTCTTTTGTGAAATGCTGAACTTCTTTTTTTTTCCCCCCAGTTAAAGAGGAGTAAGAACAGTGAACATGGAGCTCCCTTAGATGTTAAGACTTCAAACTCTTCAAGACAAGGACTGTCTTAATTTTTTGTTATAGCTCCACACAGATAGTTAGGAACACACCAGTAAAATAAATCGTGAAGGTCACTCCAAACTATCAGCAGAAACTGTGTTAAATAAAAGCAGGCTGTCCTTTATCTCTCCCATATAATAATATTTCTAGGAGGGAATCTAATTCTGCAGCCAACGAGCATTACATAGCTCCATTATACAGACACCTCATACTTAATGCATGCAAAGTATACACAGAGTTCCCCACAGACTATTGCCAAGAGAAAGGCAAACTATAGCAGATCTGTCCTCCTCTCTTTCCCTCTTTACTCCCAAAATAGAAAAAAAAAAGAATGGTTTGGCCTCTGGTCCACAGCACTTTCTTATTATCATGAAAAGAAGCAGAGCAGTGACAACTAGTAAAGTTACTACTGTCTAGTAATAGGGGAAAAAAAATAAGAAACACAAGCAATTTAACTTGACAGTGGATTCAAAGAAATCGATTGAGGTGTAAATGAATTGGAAAAGGGAGTGCTATTTCTTTCAGGAATATATAGGCATTGTCCGCTAAGAGAAAAGTAATTGTATTGGAAAACAAAGACAGACAAAAATCATTTTAGAAATAAGGTATTTTTGGCTGAGATTTAAACAGTCCGTTTTTTTTTTCTTCAGAAAAACTGTTCAGTTTTCAAGCAGCAATAGGGTGGCAAGAAATTAAGAAAGATATAATTAGAATTTAGGAAGTTCTGTATGGAAGATTAGTGGCTAAGAAAGGGCAGATTTAGGCACACAGTGATCTGAGGCAGAGAAAGCTCTTCAAGAAAATAATGTGAGTTCTTTGCACTATAATTAGGCATATGAGGTAATTGTTACAACTCAGATGCCCGGGCCTGTTCTCAAGCTCTCATGTTCAAATGATCAGCACCTGTAGTGGTAGGGCTGATAGCATTAAATCTAGTATGTGTCCTCATTGTCCATTAACTCTGCTGAAGTAATGAACAATTTTAATAAAGGGGTGAATATCAATATGTTTAGCAATAGACTACTGAATATCAATATGTTTAGCAAAGGTACGGATGTAATTCTGGGCTAGTAGTAAAACACACCTATAGTCCTTGACAGTTTTTTTTTTTCCTCTAACTTGCTGTTCATCTCTCCTAGGTTGTCTTAATTGCTGAAATGCAGTGCAGAAATGATACCGAAGCTCTAATAAACATACCGCGCAATAAATTAATTACAAGGAGGATCATTGCTAAGAGGGAAATTAACTGTAACTCGCACGAATACGATTTAGATGATCAGTGTTGCAAGAAATGTGAACGTGGTGAGTAGTATTATAAGACTGTGTTGAAAAGTCATTAAGAGCGGAAACCACAACATGCACAATTGCTTTCTACTGGGATAGCTAACCAGCATGCTGTGGTTTGCTGGATGCAATGCTTCATTCTGGCTCTATCTTTCTCTATTACAGGACATCAGACACCTCAAAAGTATTTATTGAGCTGAGTGCACCAATAACTTTTCACTACAGATAGTAGTTCTCACATAACATGCTTGTCACAGAAGAGCCAAGAATTACATACACGTCTTTGAAAGATGTTAAAAAGTGCAAGCACAGGCTTTTGCCTGCAGGACTCCATATATTCATGGGGTTTCCAATTTTGCCTGTACAGTTTTGTTTGGTGTGTTCTCCTTCAGTCCTAAGTTGGAAGAAGAGGGGGAATAATGAGATCGTATGGATACTACATTCCTGAAGAGCATATGCGTATGTGTAAAGAATACAGATTCTGTCTATATTTGTTAATCAAAAAGTATTAGGGATTAAAAAAAGTCTGACATAGGTCTTAGAGCTGATGGCTTCTGTCCAAAGGTATTGCGAATGTTAATTCTTGTTTTTCTCTCTCTACAGGTTTTGTTAAAAATATCAGCTGTCCAATAGATACTAGCAAACACTGTGTTCCATGTCAAAATGGAAAGGAGTACATAGAACATGTCAATAATTTGGATAAGTGTTTCAGATGCTCTTCATGCGACAGAATATTTGGTATGTTTATAGAAATAGCAACTCTAGCAATGGCTCAAATTCAAAGGATTTGACTGAACATGTAGATTAAAATGTTTTAGTGGTAGTACATGAAGGAATTAATGACAAAGTCATAACTCGATCCTCCAGTTCCCTTTTGTCAAGCACCAAGTAGGAAGAACAAGCTATGTTGGTCCATTATTTCTCCTTATATCTGCCTTTGCTCAGGCAAAGCAGTCCTTGCAATGCAGACCCCATACAAGCTGGTTAGAATCAAGGAAGAAAAGTTCTCTTCTTCACCATCTGCTTAAGAGAAGAGGGGTGTTGTAAGAGGCAGGGATGGGAGAATTCCCAATAGTTTCTTTCATAGTCTTTCATGTTATTAATTATAATTAATTATTTAAAATTGCTGGAGCTGATATAGTGATGTCTTTAATAGATTCAAGATGCTGTGTTAGGATATAGGATCAAATTACGAGACTGTGAGGCATGCCCTACTGGGTCAGACCAGTGGTCCACCTACTCCAGTATTCTGCATTCAGCAGTGGAGGCAAGAGATACTATTTATGGAAAACACAAACTTTTCTACTTTCTGTGGTCTGTTCCCTGCAATGTCTGCCAGCATCCACAGTTGTGGGAAAGGACATTAGAAGGTCCATCCCTACCTAGTCATTTTAGTATCCAGTTATGAGCCCTTTGTGCATGAACCTGCTGGGGGACACCAGGTTCCAGAAATTCACTACCTGTTGCCTTGCTGCATAAATACCCATCATGAATTATTATTTTTTTTTAATCCATTAAACTGTTCCACCAGGTGTCCTGTAGTTCTAGTATACCTGCATTTAGGGAATGATACTTTTGCATTCCTCACATGCAAAATGGAGTTTGGTGAGCAGAGAGAGCGCTCTTAACTCCAGTATAGTTGTACTCAGATCACCTGCTGGAATACCGATCTTTAGTGCTTTCCCCTTCCTGTGACACTCCATATGCATACAAAATTGTCCTCTCAGCTACTATAATAAGCATTTTTGGATGGGTAGTGAAGTTGAGTACAGCAAAACAATTCAACGTTTTGTACAGTGCCACAGAGGAAACTATTAGTTAAACTGAAGAAGAAAGAAAGGGTAATGGGATGGGTAGTCACTTTATCCCATGGACAAGAACGTAGTTGAAGAGCAGTCAATAGAAAACATTAGGCAGGAGGAAAATTACCACTGAAATTCCATGAGAACTGTTCTTAGGATCATTGATGTTTGGTATTTTCACAAATGGCTTCAGCACTGGTTTCACAGTAGAGCTTCATCAAATTTGGAAAGATAAGACGTTTGCCAGTTACAGCAGGGCACTGAATGTGATAACTCAAAAATTCTCTTCTATTCCTATATGCCTATGAAAATAGCCTTCGTAGTAGGTAGATACTTAAAGTAATTTTTAATGCAGAAATAATTTTTCATAGATGGAGGTAGCTTCATAATATACGCTGAGGATAGACAAAATTAATTCACTTGTTTTAATACTTAAGTGGGGAATATGTTAGCTAAAAGGGAGTGGAATTCTTCACCATTGGAGGTCCTCAAGAAGAGATAAACTTGTTGTCTGTCAGGGAGAGTAAAGAACTTGTCTCTGACATCAAGCAGGGAGATAGGTTACGTGATCTTCTGAGTTCCCTCCTGGCTTTACAGTTCTGAACGGGAAAAAGAAGCTGACAACATTTGTCAGTGCCAAATGAGTCCTCTTCTAGGAAGTACGTGTCTGTGTGATCGGTTCTTTGAGCTCTTGGCCAGCAGAGGTCTCTTTGCCATCTCCATATTTCCAGTACTCCGGCAGCAGGGCTTTTTATAAAACCTATGTTGTTCCTACAGTTAAGCCTCACCAGTGCCAGCAGTGGGAGAGCTAAAAGTGTGTAAGTCTGAAGACAAGAGCTTGTGAGCAGAGGCCTGTTTTTAAGGCCTACTTTTTCAAACTAATTAAACTTTAAGAAATCTATTTTAGGTTTGGAGGTTGCAAAGAACTGTACCCCAGGACAAAACACGGAATGTACCTGTGTAAAGAACCATTTTTGCAATTCTACTGTACCATGTAGCCACTGTTATCCATGTACCATGTAAGTTTATGTGTTCATCATTAAATATGAAATTGTCAATATCATATGTTGTCACACTTTTTTCCAGCCAGTTTCAAGACAGAAGATAAGGTAATCTATAACCCGATGGAAAACATAGTAGTTTGCCTTTGCACTTAGCTTGTTGAGCTAACTTAGCTCAGTCAGTTTAGCTTGCCATCCATGCAGGCTTTCAAAAGGCACGCAGAAAAATTTGTACACATCCACCAAGTCTCTATGTACTTTTCAAGAAATGTAATGACAAATGTATCTGAGCTTTCCTGTTGTCTTTGTGTGATCTACTGTTACATCTAGAAAATAGTTTCCACACCTTTTTCTACTCCCACAGCTTTCCATGCAATTTTCATACCTATTAAATTCCAAACTTCAACACCTTGATAAATGAAATATTTAGCTGATAAAAGAAGATTTATTGAATTATTATTAAATTAGAAGATTTTTATTTGCTCTGTTGACAGACTTCATAAAAAGAGAAACAAATCCCCTAATAATTTTTTTTTGTGTTTTCTGCAGATGTGAAAGTGGCGTAATTGAAAAACAATGCACTTCAACTTCAGACACCGTGTGTGGAATTAAAGGTACCTTTTTAAAACCTAGCCTGGTCCAGCACCTGCTGTACTTTGAGGGACTATTGCAATGGTACTGTTCTGTATAACGACCCATAGTCATTCCTGACAGCTAAGGGCATCTTTATCTACTGGGCCCCGTACTGACCTGTAGAGCTTGGTTGCTCTTTTCCCTTGATCACTGTGCAGATGTAAGAGCTATTACTCCTTTTTAGGGGCAACTCATGATAGGTAAGACTTTACCAAAGAGGTAGCTTCTACCGTTAAGAGACAACAAAAAGGTTTTTATAATCTGACACATTCTTGTTTAAAATTCAGAGACTGTTGCTGTATTTCATTTCTTGACTTAACTTTCATGTAATGTTTCCAATGTTCCAGCAAAACCAGGATTTCCATGGTGGGCCACTACTTTGATAATTATGTTATCACTATTAGGAGCTGTAGCAATAATCTGCTGTAAGTGATTCCCCGTTCCTTATTCCTGTCATACTCTGAATAAGATATTCAGCTGCTTACTCAGATGTATTACGTTCTTTGGAATCCAGAGGAGATTTTAAAATTGCTTTATTTGTTTCAGACAGGAGAAGACAGAAGAGTCTTACTATCAAAGGGAACCTAGATGAAGTAGTTCCCAAACCAGATTCTTCTGGTGTAAGTATCGTTGCTTGGATCACAAAGAACTCAGCTTTGTGCAAGGAACTTTGTTCCATTTAAATTACACTGGGACTCCCCAAGCGTGTACCTGCCACTCTTCTATGACGTTAATGAAGTAAATTTCACCATGAGGACTCTTTTGGGAGAAGTAAAAGAAACCCTGAAATATTTCTTCAGGATTTGTTGATGTGCTTCCTAAGTTACACGACCCAGATCGTGTAACTTCATAAATCATCAGGCCTCCGCTGACCCAGGGTACCTGTCCTCATGCATACTTTAGGCAATAGCAATTGTAAGGTGATTCCACAAATTTACCCAAGTCAAAAGAGGTCTATCTGTCCAATCTGATTACTTTGCTCAAAGAACAGGGGAATCATGGAGAAAACTAAAAGAAAATTACAGAAGTCGAGTGTCATGAAATGCGTTTACCCTCTTATACAAGGTTGGTGTTTTTACAAAATTTATTTCTACCCATTTCTCTCTTGCTTCTCTTTTCAGGAGAATGTACCTCTCATATACGCAGGTAAGAGACATGTAATTTCTCAAAATTCAGTAGAAGAAAATCCTACACTAAAAAAAGAGTATTTTTATGTAGACTTTGCTACTGCCCAGAGCTGGCATTCTAGCACGACAGTGAATGCTTAGTTCATATTGTACTTATTAAGTCATCTAGTGGTATCATGAAAGCTTTGCCTCAGGAGGAATTTCTGTTGTATAGGGAGCAATTACTAATTGACTACAGGTGAATTTCTGTTCTGCATGTGGTACAGACACTAGGAGGCAGCAAGCTGGATTTCTAGAATCATAGATAATTATGGTAATGGAGAAGTCCCACACCCAGCAGTGGGACTGCAGAAACACAAACCTACCTTATGTCTAAGGGCAAATCCAGAATAGTAACACACAATAGGAAGAGAACATAAGCTCCAAGGCTTTATCACAACAAAAGACCTGTCCTGTTCCAGGACCTTTCCCAACACTGTTTTAAGCAAAACAGCTACATGAGGCATGACCAGGCTTTAATGACAGAGAAGGACAGAATAAATTACAGAGAGAACTGAGACTCCATTTCAAGTGGTAGAAAGCAGTATGGAAGCAACCCTAAATATTTGAATTTTCTAGCATTTGGTAGGAACATGTAAAAGCAGACACACTATATATTGTAAAAAATCACATGTAAAACATACTGAGCCATGAATACCTGAAACCTAATCTGTTTTGGACAGGAAGAATATCAACCCTGAGCACAGGTGACAAAGAACAGTCAGATGTAACTGCCAAGAGCACTGATTTTCTTTTCTGCTTCTAGATGTTGACCTGAGCAGCCATGTTGCTGGTATTGTGGAGGAGATGACACTCCAAGAAGTCAAGACATTTGTTCGTAAACGCCAAGTACCAGAACCTGTCATAGATCAAACTGTTCGGGATAATCTTAATGATACATCTGAACAGAAGATTAAGCTGTTTCAAGCCTGGTATCAAAGACATGGGATAAAAGGAGCCTATGGAACCCTAATAAGCAGCCTGAGAGAGCTTAAAATGTGTGCTGCAGCTGATAAAATTGAGGAAAAACTGAGGGCAGCTGTTCCCAGCTGTCAGGAAGGGGGACAGTCTTATAGTGATGACACTGAGCAAAGCAAAACCTGTAAACAGGAAAGTAGGAACTCTTACAATGACAGTGCTGAGTTAAGCAAAACCTTTTCTGGTAGTTTGGAAGAGACATAGCATAGAGTCATTTAAAAATTATTCCTGACTGAATTAGTATTTTTCTAATAATATAAATAACAAAGCTTTTAAGTGCCATTTTCATTGACAGTTTGATTCAAGGAAGTTATATGAGTAAGGAATAGCTACCATTGTTGTAGCAGTATCTTTCCTTTAAAGAAGTGTCAGCTTTTTTTTTCAGTTGTTGAGAACTAGGAGGAGAAGTTTTATGACTTATTTACTAAAAGGTATGATGCAAGAGTCTAGGTATAGGATTCACTACAAGAAGAAATAGTCTTATTTCTTTTTTGAAGAAAAGGTTTAGTCTAAATGTGTGGTCCCGCATTACTTAATTTAATGTTTCGCTTACATTAAAATTGTGGGATGTTGCATTTTTCAAAGTGAAAACTCTGGTGTTAAGAGTCTGTGAAGTGTATCAGGAAAAATACTTGAACAAAAAAAATATATACACCTGATTAATTTTTAATATAGGCATTGCTGTATAATTAAATTCTACTGTGTTGTAAATGGAATTTCTCCCTTGTATAAAACCACCTCTGTGTGTGCGTATACAGAGTTTTTTATGTGTGTGTGTGTATTTATATGTGTGTGTATATATGTGCAAGTTTCCTATGCAAAAGCTCCCCGCACTAAGTAAAAATTATTATTTCCCTTGTTCTCTGCAATGATTGCAAGCTTTTTCTAATGTTAAAACCATTTAAAGAAGCAGGAGCGGAAGCAGCACAACAGAAGCATGGGTTTTGGAAGGCAACTTGCACAAGCTACGAAGTCTCCACACGCAGGCTTGCAACACTAGCTTTTCTAATGCAGGAACTGATACACTGAAAACATCATTGTCATTAAAAAAGAATAAATCCACATAATGCATGACTTCTCTCTTTCCTTCTTATGGTGCAACCTGTAGATGTCATTCTTAGGTTTTATTTTACTCGGGTCAGTAAATCACAAAAAAGGGAGATCACTCTCCTGAAAAAAAAAAACACACCTTACCTTTCTTCCATCACAGAGCACAGATGGCTTGGCTCCTAAATTCAAAGAACCAGTAGCGCTGAGCTGCTTTGCAGCAAGGCCCTTCCCATGCACGCATCCAGTTATGCAAAGTCTCACAAAACCTTTGAACAGGAGACCTCAGTGGAAAGGTTTGATTTTTTTCCAGGTCACGCATAAGCCTGATGACTTTCTTCTTTGGCTCTGCCATTGGTTCCCTAGAGAGAATCTCCAGCCAGTGTCAAGACTCAGCCAAAATATGAGGAGACTTGCTTGGGCTTGGGCTTGCTCCTAGCTGCCAGCCAGGGTGTTGGTGAGGTCCAATTGCTGCCACCTGGCCCCAGGGCTGTGGGAAGGGCAGGGCAGGTCTGTCAGCAGGGTGCCAGGTGCCGGCAATCACCCCCAGGGCAATGCCGGGTGCCCACAGCCACGTGGGGCTGCTCCAAAAGGTCATAAGCTGGAAGCAAGGTGCCTTGAAGGGTGTGTGGCCCTTGAAAACAGCAAGAAATCTGTCTATGGCATTAAGCAGGAACCTGAAAGGAAAAGGAGAACTTAGATGACCTTCAAAAACTTAAAGCCTTTCATAGACTTGACCTGTGGAAGGTCTGAAGGCCACAGAGCACGTTTCATTACTATTCCCAGACCCATCTTAGGTTGTACAGCTCTTCCCCAGATCTCAAGCACCACATAGATTCTAAACTCTTGGAAAAGCCTTCCACCCCGCTTTGCAGCCTCTAACCTTTCTGCATTTTCTAAGTGTCTAATCAGCCAGCTTGACACTACTATACTGCCAAAATGCCCACACCATGCTGCTTCTCAAAGTAAAACCTTCAGGCTGCTGTAGCTGGGTGGTTTGATATCCATGTACCAGACTTGTGCACCTATGGACTGATTAAGGCATAGCACTGTATAAATGACTTGCATCTGTGCTATCTGTGTACAGATCTGACATGCTGTGACAGTGCGTTACTCATTGCCATGGTCTGGCCAGGCTCCAACAGGCACTGGAACAGGTTGCCCAGGGAGGTTGTGGATGCCCTGTCCCTGGAAGTGTTCAAGGCCAGGCTGGATGGGACTTTGAGCAGCCTGGTCTAGTGGGAGGTGTCCCTGCCAGCGCAGGGGGGTTGGAACTAGATGATCTTTAAGGTCCTTTCCAACCTGAACCATTCTGTCATTCCACATATAAAGGAGAATAAAACAGCTGCCTTTCAGAAAAGCAGCATGGGCAGTGGTGTAGGCTGTGCCGTCTTTTCTGTTGCAGTTATGTAGAAGCACAGCCAAGACAGGAAGGAAGGAAAGCTCCATGCTCTCGCAAATCCTGGTAGACAGGCCTGTACCATGTCCTGCCCAGGAAGACATAAATGTAGCTTATGGGTATATTGGCAGGTGCTTGGTTTGAATCAGGTTTTCTTGGCTTCTGGCTTTACCTTTCAGAGTGAGGCATCTGGCCACCAGAAACTAAGGTTGTCCACCTCTCAGGGCTTCGGTGGCAGATGTTAAAAAGGAGGTACCAAACCTCATAAATTTGTGGCAGTGAAATAGAATGAGAAATTTTTCTTTCATCACACCGGAATTCCCCAATCTCAGTACCATGAGGATGGTTAAAAAAAAGTCCCTGAGCAATGAGTCATATTCTCCTTAGGAGACGTCTGCAAGGCTGAACCCAGACTGCCATTAACCCTAGTGGTTAGCATACATCTTAATTTTATTTTTTTTTCTTAACTAGAACACTGTGCATCAAATAAGAGGATTGATTATATTGTGCAGTTGGTTTTCCAAAGGAGTGCATATGTATCTACACTGCAGTCAGCAGTGCAGTGTAGAACTAGCTGATCAAGGCTGTGTCATGAGTAGTGTAAAAGAACTCTTTTCTCAGCTTTAGGTAGGGGAGAAAAATAAAAAAGAAAAAACGAAAGCAACAGAAATTACTTTGAAAACCGAAACTCTCCTGTTTCATGGAAATCCAGCATAAGAAAAGCAAGTGGAAACTGAAACAGAAACTTGCCCAGGGAATGACTTTGTGCATTTTGAAAAGCAGATTTCAAAGGGGAAGCTCCCTCTTCAGGAAGACAAAACTTTGCCAACCACTCGCATTTCTTATTTAAATAGTAAAACCAGAACAATTGTTATTTAAAAATAACAACAATAGAAGAATAGGAACATAGAAATATAACGCCAGAACAACGATCTCACTTCAGTCCCCTGCAAACTGAAAGTGACTGCACAAGTAAGGGGTCTGTTCAGAAATTCCACAAGCTGTTCTGCTTGCGCACACCCACCCCATCTGCTCACTCATGCTGCAAACTGTGCAATAGTTGCCACTGCCCTGCAAGGAGAGAGTAGCAAGATCACTGTTACACTGTGGCACCAGGAAAAAAAAGCATTAGAGGTTCAAGACAGCTCCAGTATGCAGGATTGCTGCAATACGAAATAAATTATTTTTAAAGTTATCTTGCAGTTCTTGAAAAGATGTGGCTAAGAATTGAAGTGCTGAGTACAAAGTCTGAAATGTTTCTGCACGGAGAGCATGACAAATATATTAAAGTGTGAGGGAGCCATGGGCTTATTTCCTGTATGGAGAAGAGGGAAGGAAAAAAATGCAAATAAATTTGGGAGAAGAATAAAACTGTATTGGGAAAAGCCTTGGATATTTTTCTTGTTCTGAGGGAAGAAACAACTCAAAACTCACATTCCTCTCTTACTGTTTGTCAATACTTTGATTTTGGACTTGAAAGGGAAGCTCGCATTCCTGCTATCCCACTGCTAGCAAAAGGAAAAATGCCCACCATGTGTATCTAGCCTCTAGCATGGAGCCGCAGTTGAGAATTAAGAGGGATGTGGGAACAATCACAAAACTTAACGTACAGTCAGTGTATTCTGGATAACTTTTTGGTGGTTTTAGTTCAAGTTCCTTTCCAAACTGAAAGCAAATCTTTTATAGCAGACAGAGCGCTAGAGGGCCCTTTCCCATAGCTTTGAACAGAGGTGTCTCGCTCCCCCAGTAAACCAGCAACTGTGACAAAGTGCTGTTTTCATAGCAGGCAACCTAGCGGGGAAGCAGCAAAAAATGTCTGTGATGGCAGGGATGCCGAGAAGAGGGTCCTGAACAAACGCAGGGGAGGAGTTAGTGACGGAAAGCAATGTCAGGAGGGAGCCAAAGGTGCAGTCCTTGGAGACACAGACTCAGCCTGCTGCACCCCGGGGGGAAAGCAGCACACGGAGGTCACTGACCCTGCTGCCCATACATCTTCCCGCAGTGGTGTCCATACGACTGGCCCTCCACCTGGATGTGTCTCATTGGCATACGAATGAGAAAGGATGAAGCAGAAGTATCCAGTTTCAGTTCCTGCATATTAATCCTACAGTCACTAATGGGATTGATATGTTTTCCAGATCATCAACATCAGAAGATTTACATTCTCTTTTTTCTTTTTTTCCTGGTTGTTCCTTCATACTATATGAAGATCCCTCTCCAGACATCTCTAGGATAGCTGAATCTGTAGGGAACATTTTATAACACCCCCCCCAAATTGCTCTGATGCATTGTCAGCCCTCCAGTGAGGCAGCCCCCAACCCTGCTGGGGCTCATTGTGCCCTGGCACCTCTTTTCTTCTGGGTGGTCACTACAGTTCATGAGGAAGGATGGCTGTGATCCGGGCTAACCTCAGAGGGTCTTCAGGTTCAA
The DNA here is from genome assembly GCA_013400035.1 of Rynchops niger. Classification (NCBI taxonomy): domain Eukaryota; kingdom Metazoa; phylum Chordata; class Aves; order Charadriiformes; family Laridae; genus Rynchops; species Rynchops niger. The sequence continues at coordinate 1,696,324 of VXBH01005057.1, read as the reverse complement.
GGTCTGTCTCTAAGTCAGAGGACAACACTTACTCCTGTACTTTGGGGAACAGGGAAGCAACTAAGTTTATACCAGACAGTGTCCCCTCATTTATCCAAGAATGGATAGTGGTCACTAAATAATTCAGTATTTTTGAACCTCTCAATCAAATCTCTTCAGATTTCAATTCCTTTAAACTTGTTTAAACAACTGCCCTGGGAAGTGACAGTGGTTGTTTTGGGAGGAGAAGGGAGGTAATGGCTAGAGTTTGCCCAGCTGTTCACAGAAAGCAGACAGCAAGCGAGGCAGAGTGCCTTTCCCTATCCCTGCTCAGCAGGTGGCAGCCCGTATCCACGCAGTCCCCTCCTCCCGGTCCCAGTGCGCCACTGCGGGGCTGGCCTGGCAAGGATAGACAAGAGCTGCCTCCCCGCCACCGCCTCCCCCTGCTCCTTCCCAGGCTCTCCACTGGCTCCCTCTCCGGCGGATGAATTATTCTCACGGGGAAAGGATCTTTTATAAACGCTCTTGTACACGAAGCAAGCAGTAGGCTGGCTATGACAGAGGCACAAAGCCTTGCTGTGGTAGAGCTGAGCCTGACATCGGGCCAAGCAAGTTCCAACTCCAATTTTACATGTTCCACAAGACTTAAAATGACACCTACAATATCATAAAATGTTGTGCGGCAGCTTTTGTAACACCCTTAGATTTGAGGACGAGCACAGCCTGACTGCTTTCAGCTGGCCCTAGGATCCAGTGGCTCAAGGAAGTCCCATGCTGCAATGCCAAACTCTGCTGCAGCACAGCCAATGACTTGAGATCGCCAGTTTTAAGTTTAATACCACATGGAAAAACTTGTGTCATAACAAAACGTTTGGGCTGTGAAATGAACACTCCAAATCTGTATTTGGCACTGTTACTGAAGTACGTGCAAAATTACCTGTGCCAACATGAATGTGCATTGCAGTAAAGTCTTAATAAACATTCACATATAAAACAAAACGGTTGAGAGTTAGACATTCACATTATCGTGACTTATGCAACTGCCAAGATACCAATCAAAGGTAGTCATTAGCAGTGGCTGGACAGAAAGTCACAGGATGGCTGTCCTGAAGTTTGGCCCTACAAAGGGTAGTCTTTGTACGACCATAATCAAGTAAAAAAGCAACTGGTGAAGACGGGGGAGGAGAAGGGGTGGGTGGTGACAGCTTAGAGGCTTTCTGGAGGAACTGGCTTATGAATAATACCCTTAATTGCTACAACATGCTATTGCAAATGGTTTTGTCTTCTTTCTCTTCCAGGCTTGTAAGTTAGCCTATCATTTTAAATAACTATATGTTAAATGCAGTTTTGACTTCTGTTCTAGCTATAGAAATGTTGGTAATAACCACCTCAGGAAGCTTGCTGCCAAGATTTTTTTTTTAAATCTTATAAAAATCTATGGCTGATGCTTCCATCAGAAAAACTGGAACGATCATGAGCACTTGAAAATATACAATCCTGTACCTTGAGACATCAGAGCTCGCAAAGGACTCCATGTATTATGCTTTTTGTTAGCTCTATTTATGTATCTTTAGCAAAGAGCAAATCAGCAACTAGCGTGCAGGGTACACAGCTTCTTTACTGGGTTGTCTTTCCTGAGAAAGGGTCTTACTGTAGGAACTTTATGCAGATTTCCCTACAGCACTCAAAAGCCTTTCCCTGACACCAGCACTCTGCATGAGGAACTTTCAAAGAGCACCCTATAAAGATGCTATAAGGAAAGTAATGAGCAATGTTACTCAATGCAATTTAAATAATAACGGGTTACATGGGCAGGTACTCTTAGGCACCCTTTAGGCAGCCCGGGTCAAGTGGTTTGTTGAAGAGTTACACTAACAGGTGCTTCCATGGATTCCTGAGCTGCGGCCCCACTGCAAGGTACTTGGGGCTCATTGCCTATGGCCTGCAGGACAGAGTTACATTTACCTGGTGGCCAGGGGAATACATACTGTAGGGGACAGCCAAGGAGATGCATAGAAAATTCGCGGGGTTATTTCTCCTCTCATCATTACTTGCCTTTACAACTGTAAAGTTTCTGTTAACCTGCTGTCAGTGCAACTTTTTTAGGCTCTCTTTTTATTTGTAAATGAAAACAGATGAGTAAATTCATGAGCTGGAATTTGGGGCTGGACACAAGATAAAAGCTCTGTTCTGTGTAAGGGCTGGAGTCAAACAGACTTTCAGAGACCAGCTTCCTCCTCTCTCCTCCAAAGGGATTCCTACATACATCACAACAAAAATGCACAGATCCCCCAGGAAAAGCAGTTTTCAACATTCCCTAACCCATCCAAGTCCAAACCAACTACCATCAGAATGTGCAAACGCATTTCTCAGAAAGGAATACTGTTTTCCTACTTTCTTCTCTCGGCTGTGGACCTATTCCAAGTGAAGATAGCAATGTATTCATTTTTTACGTAAATGGAGGAAATGGTTCTTCCAAATGTGACTGAAAATATTGTTGGTCAAATTAAATCAATACATTATGTCTGGCCAGCAACCAGATCCAGAACATTTCGGCAAAGAAAGTGTTAGAAGCTGTAACTCGTTCTAAATAGAACTTCAAGTGAAATCCTGCTTTACTTGGATTCAGGTTAGCAATTGGGATCAAAGGGGCAAACTCTTATCACTAGAAAGCAAGAAGGATTTTTCTTTTCTAGGCAGCATTCCACTTGAGGATCTAATCAGTCATCAGCTTATACTTACCACTTGCCCTTAACAATCTGGGGAGGCTTACAGACAACCTTAGTATAGATAAATCTATAGGGGAGTCTATGACAGAGACAAAAAGCAAAGCAAATTTTTTAAATCTAAAAATACTAGAACAGCATTCTTGGAGCTAAAGGCATGATTTAAAATAGGATGATGCCTATCTTTTTGGTGTTTTGCCACACTATCAAACACAGAAATGCAAGTCAGATGTTCTTCCTCCTTCTTCCACTCTAACCCCATACTAATTGGCACAGCAGATGTTAACATTCACATAAGATGTGGCAGAACCCGGCTGGAATCCCCTTTTCTGGTCTGGAGCAGAAAATTGCATGCAAGTCTCCCACCTCCCAGAAGCATCAGTCTGAGCTATTTGAGGACATTGCTTTCCTGATCACTCCTGTTGAAGCAGTTCCACTGTGTGTAATTAAATATTCATTGCTGTGTAAGTTTGAAATTGATTGTCTCTGTTCCAGGGGATTATAAACTATGAGGTTATTCACAGTAGTCATCTAGTGGACTGCATGGCACAGGAAAGGCAGTCAAGGAATCGTCCAGTTTGTGGACCCAGCTAAGGCACAGGGGCTCAGCAGCTTAACACTGAGAACTCACTTGCAGACACTGGCATTTACCGAGATATTAGGTACCTAAATTCTTCTGAAGGACTAATTTGGGTTAGATTCCAGGAGGCAGCAAGAATAAATAACACGCTGTGAAGGCAGCGTTACACTATAAAGTTTTTTTATTTAGTCACACTACACTGTCCTTTGGGACTTTTTTTGGTTTTGTTCTTTTTTCCTAATAAGGTATGTGGGACTTTCTTCTTTGAGAATACAGTACTGTTTAGGATATCAAACAGGAAATTAAGTCTTCTAGTTAAGGTGAAACCAAAGAATTTTTCTTGTTGAACAATGGACTCCAGAGAGAGTTTCTATTTAAAAAGAAAGGGCTGGAAATTCCGGCCACCTTAAAATAGATGCACACAGTCCTTCTGCTTTAAAAGCTACTGGTTACTCTCTGAGACTTTTAAGACTAAAAAGAACTTTGAAAGGTCATTTGCTGCAGTCCTTTGCCCTGAGGCAGGACTAACTAAAATGTTTTTGTCCTACCTCCAGAGATGGAGACTCCAAAACTCTCTGGGTAATTCAGGCTGATGCTTCACAATCTCTAATTTTAAGAAGTTTGTCTTAATATCAAAATGAACCCTTTGGTGTATTTTCAGTCCTCTACATCTTGCTGTATCCACTATGCCATGGAGAAGAGATTGTTCTCTTTTTACAACATCTTTTTACATATTTGAACATCGTTATCATGCTTCCCACCTCATCTGGTTTGCTCCTTTAGGCTACACAGCACCAGTTTTTTCAGCCTTTCATTGAAGGGCACATCTTCTGCACAATGACAGGCACACAAAAATGAAAAGAACGTTTTTTTCCTGCTTTTCTGCATGATCACATTAGCATGATTAAGCATGTCAGTTCAGTTACCCTTGAATTTCCCTTTGGTTATCTATCTTTGAAACTTGTTAATTAGTCTCCAAATTAGGAGTATATTTAAAGATGCATACATTTCTATGTACATTGCAATCAGAGTTAAACAAGTAGGGACTTCTAACTCCCCCTCACATAGCAGTATCTATGCTTAGGGGTATAAAATGTCTAGTACAGGATTCTTTTTGAAAACCTTATGTTCAAAAAATTTCAATCTAATTTGGCTAAATCTCTTGTGTTCATTACCACCTCATCGAAAGAAGCAGAATTTATGCAGTTAGTGCTTTAGTTTCACAAAGAGTTGGCAAAAACATAATGGCCGAAATGAATTTCCACGGCCCCCAACCAGGCACCTTTTGCAAGCGTGAAGATATTTTACACATGACCAAGTTTGCTGACACAACCAGAACTTGACCTATTCTGGCTCATTTTCACATACCCTCTAAAATTTTGCTCTGTGAGGAGCCCCATGGAGTGGGGCTCTGTACAAAATTGTTGGGTATTACAGTGCTTTGGATTTCATTTCCAGGGGAAACATTGCTTTCATCAGGATGAAATCTGTATTCACCTAGTTTAGATATATGATCTCTGTGCATCTGTTTCCTTTATTCTGCTGTCATGCTAAGGGTCTGCTGAGGAATTCTCTCTGTCCTGCCTCATCCTTATCGTAACAAGGCAACAAACATGCAGCTTATTTCTTTAAATGGATGCCCTTTTCTGGTACCATGGCAGGTCCCAAATGCAATTATTAACTTTTACGGGATCGTTAAATCACTGAAAATATTAGGAGTTACGACTTCAAAATCACAAGAAGAAGATGTTAACATTAGATGTCAACTAAGCAAAGTCCTCGCCATGACAGCTTTGCCACTTTACCCATTTTCTCAATATTTTGTTACAAGATACAGCCAAGCCATTACTAGAAAAATTAATCTAATTGTGACTTGTTTAAAATCAGTTCTTTCCTGGAACTAGTCTTTAAAAATTTAATTTCAACATAACTCTTATGCTCTTTGTGACTTCCTCTTTCTGAATCATTTAATGACTTTCTGAATCATTATAATTAATCAGCTCCTCCACTGTTGGGACATTGCAGGCAGTCAAAAAAGGTGCTGACCCGTTCTTTTAAGGCGTAACTCCTGGTATGCCCTATCACTGCTGCCATCCTCACAGGGTAGCCAACACACCATGCTCCACTAGATATCATTACTCTGCTGGCAACAGCGCAGCTACAGTAGTTATAGAAAATAATAACAAGACAGACAGAGAAACAAATGAAACATATCTTTAGATTCAAAATTAAAGTTTTCTCTTGAAGATCAGTTACAAATGGTCAACCTCCTAGGGAAGAACCCCTTCCCTAAACACACAAATTCAGACACTATTGTTCAAAGCAGGTTTCAGGATGTGTACAGATGGGAACTCCAGCATGAACACTGCTCAGTGCCAGAGGAAACTCTTTATAAAATATCTTATCACTAAAATAAAAACTTAATCTAAATTAGATAATTAGATATCCATAATACTAGACACCTTAAACTAAGCAACATAAGTACTTCTATCCCTAACTCTAGGGCATTGTTTTGTGTGTAAATATATTCTAAATGGGTTATGAGACCGAATCCCACTGTGCGATAATCTAGACGAACAAAATAAAGGAGGCGGCGGCTACTGGGAAACAGGCATCACATTCTCTAAGTCTCACATATCCATATGTCCTGCATGCCATTCATTACGGGCGGGATTCCTTTCACGTTAGAGGCTTGTCAACGTTGTTCATGTATTGATCCCACAACTAAGACCCTACAGATGTAATTATTTTGTGGTCTGTCTCTGCCCTGAAGAAGACCAGCATCAGTTGTCAGATGACACTGGTGAACCAGTTTGTTACCAGTATAACTGGATTCCAAACAATTTTTGGACCTTAAGCCTAGACAGGGATCTAATCTGCCATTTGTATCCACATCATTTGAGATGCCATGTGACTCATCAGCTTGGAGGTAAGCTCTGTGACCCAAACTGGGCACTGGTTGTTTTGGTACCTTGACCTACACAAGTAGTCAGCCTTGGTGCATTCTGATTAATTAAGGAAAAAAGAAAAAGAAAAGAAAAATGGAAAATGCTTAACAGAAAGCTCATTTGTATGTAAATAAAGCAAACAGCATTTCCCCAGTAACAGAAAAATGTTTGTAAGAGCACAGTGCTAGAGAGCTGCCAGTGGTCACATAGCTAAAACACTTCCAGGATCCGGCACATCAGTGACAATGTTTATCATAAACCAAAAAACAGACCAGTTCATCAAAACAGTCAATCACTGAACATGACCAACATCTAGAAAGTCATTCTGAGGACTCACAGGTGTGTTGCAGTTTTAGATACGGTGGCATTTGACATAAGTTCATCTCAGCTACCTCCCTGCACACCCACAAATCTGCCAAAGCTCTACTTTTGTAGTGTCATTTAAACAGCCACGTTAAAGTATGCAGAGCAATACTGTAAATGCACTGTAACTCCAGACTTATAGATATGTCATATTTTGTCCTTTACATGCAATGGCTTTATGTGGACACAGGGGTACAGATGTCCGGAACATCAGCAACACATGTCAAAATTAACTGTGCTTCTAGAAACCTGTTTTTCTTTTTCCGTCTGCACATCTGTTACTCCGGAGTGAAAGCAACTAAAGATGATGCTGAATCACAAACATCTCCACTGGTACCACAACACTGACCTACTGCCTTCCCACCTCCCCCTGGGATTAGCAGGACTGGTGACAGCCAGGCAGACAGACAGCAGGTTTCCCTCTGGGTGTTCAGGATTGCATCATCATAGAGCAGATATAGGATAGACTGTAGGGAGACAATCCGAATAATTAGGAAGAACTGTAAATACATGGCAGGGACACAGCTAGAAATCATAGCTGATTACATATGGGATGCAAGCAGGAATCTAAGATGAAGCAGGAAAGGACCTGGCCAGAAACCAGTCTGACAAGATGACTGATACAGGAGAGGGGAGTCCCAACAGATTCCCAAAAAAAGCCTGTATTTTCATGGGAACATGCGCTGCTATCACTTGAAGATTGAAAGTACGGACTAAACAGAACCATGAGGAGATTGTGCAGGCACCACACTACAACTCCACCCCAGTCCGGCACCCCAAACTCACTGATGGACACTTCTCAACTTTGCCTTAATGTCAGAGCCAGACAACAGCAATTTTATCTCCTCTGGGAAAGTCTCCTGTATATCTACACAACCACCTTCCCTGAGGCCAGTATAAGGATTGCCTGGCAACATACTGGCATTTGGCTCATTTCAACTAAGTGACAGATTTCAGGATTTCAAGGCCCGGTTCATCAGTGCACTGGACAAGTACCCAGAGCACTGCTGTAACTGCACTGTAACTGCTGATACCATCAGGTTTACTCTGCACTGCGGTGGAGTTTTCAGCATCCTAATTGTGGCAGCCTTACATGCACAAGTCTCATTACACTTTCATATATCCTAGAGAGGTCCATGTGGAGTGTCTAGAGGCTGAAGTTACCCTGTCACGAGGAGTTAGAGACAAGTGGGTGATCTGGATAGCGAAGCAGGTCCAGGACCAGAGCCTGCAGCTTCAAGATGTGGCAGAAAATTGCAGATACTGGTGGAGGCTCCATGTGCTGGTATTTGATCCATGGGAATATGGAGGCCGTATGAGAAAAAAAAGCATAAGTAGGTAATGTATATAAAAAAATATATATGTAAATTAATGGATGAAAGTAAGGGATGCTACTGCAGCACAAAACACAACAGGTCTTACAGCTGCCTGTATGTTTGATGGTCAGTTTTCTACCTTAGTCTGACCAATGTCAGTATAAGGTATTTCCCATGCTATTGCCTTAAGTAATACAGCTAAACGCAGATAATTTTGGATATCTAGCTATAGTAAAAAAAAAAAAAAGTGCTTCCTTGTTTACAACAGGCACTAAATCAAGCCTAAGCTTATAAAAGGGAAGAGTCCTTTGGAAACTAATATATTGAATTTTCCTCACATTTAGATGGCTGGCATAACTCATTCATTTCAATAGAGTTACTTATAATTTCTACCAGTGTATGTTAGAGTGGAATTGTAATAGGATCATGTCTTCTTACCACAGGACTCAAACTAGATCTTCCAGACAGCTGGTAGCATCTAATGGCTGCCTGCGGCATTATGCAATGGCTGCAGTAACTTTCAGTTCCATCCGTGTGTGGAAAGAATTAAAATAGAGAACTGAAGACGACTCTGGTTTTGAGATGTGTAGGAAAAAGCCCAAACCACGGGCTGCAGTGTGTTGCATGATGGTAAATCTCAGGAAAAAAACTTCCTATTATCTAATATAGAAGCAGAAAGGAAAAGGAAATAAAATACAAACAAGTTTGATACTTTACGAGGTGTTGACCCAAAATAATTCCAGGACCTAAATTTAAATTGAAAGGTATATTTGGGATTTGCTTTTATTAATTGGATAAATGTCAATATTCAGTTTTCCCATTTCTTAAGTTTTAAAAAAAATGAAACAGCACAAAGATATTACTGTCTTTCAGAAAGCTAGACTGTTTAAACAGCTGCAGCCATACCACTTCAAGTAGAAGATAAAATTTTTGCATGATAAACAAAGTGACAGTGGCTCCACATAGGCTACAGCTGCAAAAATTTGGGTTTCCTCCTTCACTGTTAAATGAAGGTGTCAAAAACAATAGCCAAACTGCATATATGGACACATATCTTTCTCCCTGTCCTTCACCTGCCTATTAAACCTCAGGCTACCTCTTTCCTTGGGTTATACTTAAATTTCTGTCATGGCCTCCAGCGTCCTTGGTGTTGAGGATAGAAGTACACCAGAACATCTAAGCTTTTTTTAGTCAGTGTTACTTAGGGATCATCAATTCAGTTGTACCTTTAAGCCCCCAAAGTCCTATGCTAGCCTTGTGCCTTTTCCCTAAGGTGCAGCTGTCTAGTCCTCAGTTTCCTTGCCACTCCTCTCCTGGAAGAGCACGACCAACAGCCCTGTACATCCCTGTGTAGCACATCTGTGCCCAACCCTTAGCCCCCTCTGGTAAGCCACCTATGCCACTCTGCTTTGTCCCATGACTGCATCAGCTGCCCTTGGAACAGCACAGCCTATTTCTGCAAGAACAGTGGGTCTGCTGCTGTTGTAGAAAATTGGATTTGTTGCATGCGCACACACACACAGTCTGGGTGTGCAACGCACACACAATGTGATGCTCCTTGAAAGCACTGGAGCTACTGTTCAGGCCTGATGTGGCCACCCAGTGAAGCATGTGCGTGCTTGAGGAGGACACCAGCAAGGAACAGGCTGCCACTTCCAGGAAAATTGGTGCAAGCTACTGCCAGCCACCTTCTTCCTCAGGAGTAACCTGAGAGCACACAGGGACTGAGCCAAATGATTTTTCTGGCAGCAGAAATAGCTTGAACCTGGCCACCTTGAGCTCCTCAGCCTCTCCTATCTGATGTGTGACCATCTTTTTCTATCTTGGAAACCACCATGTGCAGTTCTGGATGACAGACAAGGAGACAGTTCCCAGCTTTGTTCACACAACCTGCTGAGATATACTTGCAGCAAACAGGAAGAAGAATGTTGGATGCTTTGCCTGGTCTTGAGGGCATCTGCTTCTCACCTGGCAGCAGTGCATCCTTGCCAAGGATCCTGTTTTGCACAGAAAAACTTTGCACTGATCCTGCAAGACTGCCCCTGGAAGAAGAGGAATTTTACCAGCCTTTCCTTGAAGTTCTTCATTTTCTCTTCTATATCACAGGTATATTCTAGGACAGTAACTAGGACAGAAAAGATGTGGGCTTGGTAGAAAATATACTTCTACCAAGCCCACAGATTTTCTGTCCTAGTTAGCAGAAAGGATCAGCAGAAGTCCTGCCTTTCAGGACACATTGCTTCCAGCACTTGGTTCCTCACATAGCATCCACCTTTACCCAAGGGGAATAGCCCAGATTTCAAGCACCTTTATGAAGCACATCTAGATGTTTGCTTTTCCACTGTGACAGCCTGGCATGCATTGCTGCTCTCTCCCCACAGGGAAAGGCAGTGACTCTCTGTGCCTGCCAAATCTACCATGACATATGCCACCAATGCATCTCCTAAAAAATGCTCCACAAAAAGAGCTTATCCCCAGCACTGCTGCACAGAGGGAGCTTGCTGGAGAAGAAACAATAGTCTGTTTCCATAACTGTTGGAAACTGTTCCATATGGCTTTTGCCATAACTATCTTGTTCCCTGCCTTCTCAGTAAAATGGTCTCGAGAGGTCTACAGTAAGTGGGAGCAACAAGGCTAACACCAGTGAGATGAAATATAGACAGGGTATGTCTGGGGAGAAGCTGAAGTTGATGGCATCAGGTGAAACAGGGTCAGAGCAAGCATTCTGGAGAGAGATGGGGAGAAAATGAGTTGAGTAAACAGCAAAAGATGACAACTGATTGTGTCATGATTCTGTGGCAATAGCTAACAGAGATGCTGTAGAAATGGACAGACCATTGCAAAAAGGAGGATCAGCTATACCCCTTGACTGGGACAATTTTAGAGGGTGTAGACTGCCCTGCTGTCCTGACAAAAAGCCCTGGGATTTTGTGTCTTCTCATTTTACCAACAAGATGCAGTGTTCACCCATTAAGCAGCAGCGCCAGGCATGTTTACCCTGCTTCCACCATTTTGTGACAGGGGGAGATTCATATCTCAGTTCGAGCTCCTCCACTGCTCCTCTGACCCAGCAGCACATCTTCCTCTTCCTTAAAAAGATGTAAGAAGGATTTTCCCCTCTGCCCCTTAAAAACCACACATCTGGTCCCTCTAACCCGAGCTAGCCAAGTCCCTCCATCTTCCCACTCCACCGATTTTCACTTCCCCTCCAGAGCAGGGTTTTTTAATCGTCTCCCCGTTCCCACAGCACTGGTGGTACAGGCTCTTCTACGCCCAGATATTCCACTTGATGTGGATGAAAAGGAAAGAGAAGTAAGACACTGCGCATGGAATCAGTCTGTGAAGCTCTCACGTGCTGCCTTTTCCTCCAAAATTGGCATGACCTACTGGCCACAGCTTCCAGGAGTGTTTACATGGAAGTGGTTTGGTTTTGTCTGGCTACTTGCTTGTCATTTTCTTGCTCTGGTTGTCTGTTTTCTCCACTCTTAAATTCTCATCCTAAGCAGAGGTTTTACTGCAGTGGTGCGCACATCTTTTTCTGACCACTATAAAGCCATGCACAGGCTGCATCCCTTTCCTCCCCAGTCTGAGCTCTCTTAAGGCCAGGTGCAAACACAAACGTTAATACAGTGCAGCAGAGTCATCTTAGTGTTACAGGAAGTTATTGTTTGGGTTGGTTTGGTGGCGTTTTGTTTTGGTTTAGTTTCTTTTTTTTTTTTTAAGCTGACCTTGCATAAGGCCCTTCAAAATCAGGGAACAGTTGCTTTATTTCCTCTCACCACAAGCTAAGCAAGACTTCTTCTTTCATCTTCTTGCAGGGTGTGCCAGCAGCCTGCCCCTCAATGCCATGCACCTAGAGATACTGCTGAAACCCCTGGCATGGCAAACCCTGCACAAGGCACCACGAAGTCACTGGGCACTGGCCTGGCACTGCAGCTCTGGTTCACTGACTTCCCAAGAAGCTGCCAACAAACACCCTCACCACAGATGCCATTTCCACCAAGTCCCTCTTGCTTTCCTTGCACTTCAGGTTGGAGTTGTCTTCCCACCAGAAACTGGGGTACCAACACCTTCCCAGGGTTCACCACCAGCCACTGCCTGTTTCAAAGTGCAACTTTCCCCCTCACTGACCCAGAGGGTCTGTGGCTGCCTACAGGGCACTGGACCTACATCTGTACATATAGAATGTGGAGGAACAAAACTATCTAGACATTGCCAAAAAAAAATATTCAGAATACCAGAATATACTAAGCTATTATAAAAGCAATTACTTATATGCAAATTTTACTTTCATTTGTAGTTTGAACTCACAGTGAAATCACTAAGACTTTCCCAGCAATCAAGAGCAGAAGTAAGCCCAAAAATAATGTAAAGCTTTCAAAATTCAGAAGAATCTAAATTCCCAGTGAATTAAATAGGAGAAGCTCTGCTGAATTCAATGCATCCGCACTGATGCATGAGAAGACTTGCTGCCCATATTGCTTAAACCTGTGGGTTGGCACCTACCTGAATCATCAGAATCTAAATGTAAATTTTCTATCCGGCCACTACTGAGAACATTCTTGTTCTTAACACCATGATAAACACATCTAACTCAGTGATCCCTACAAAAGCTCCAACGAGGAGCCACAGGGGCTTGGGCCTTCACACTGTAGAGATGTTTTCCCACCTCAGAGACTCTCTTAAGAACAATTTTTGATGGCACATTAACATGATTTTTCTTTATTGATTAATGTATCAATTAATCTTTTGTGCTATTTTTTTCTCTCATATGCAACTCATACAGAGTAAGAACAGTCCCTGAGGGGGGAAAAAATAAACCAACCAAACAACAAAAAAACCCAAACATAATCCTTGTTGCCAAGTTTGTACCTTTAGAAATTCTGCGTCTGCTTACTGTTAATAGGGAAACTATTAAAACATTTAGTCAAAGATCAGGAAGCAGCAGTGGCTACTTATGAACTTTGCCATAGCAAACTAATAGATTTAAATGAAAATGTGACTGGAAGGTATGTTTTCTATCTCAAATAAAATGACCTGACCAGGAATTCTCATCAGAAACAAAAGTATTCTACTCTCTGGAACAGTCAGGCAAGTCTGATCTTGTATACACTGAATTCAGTGGTAATAATTCCAGTATGTTCCCTGGAAGCAGAAATAGACCAAATCTACCCTCCCTAACCGTAAGCAAAAATAAAACCTTTTTAGTGAAGAATCATTGTTTTAATAGAATGCCTTAAATTCTACTGTTTTGCACAAAACATCAAAAAGCCTGTGGAAATTTTCATCTCCCCTACCTTGCCAAAAGGCAAAAAAAATTTCCCAGTTTTGGATTGGTGAGGATTGCCTCAGCGCTGGCTCTGGGGAGCACAGCCATAGGGTAGGAAAGTCCATTTGCACAGCAGACAATACAATGAAATGCCTAGGTTTTATTCTGAACCATAAATCACCACTTACATAAACACACAATTTTACTGAATTACACCCAGGTCTCCTCCAGGTCCCAGAAGAACATGAATGAGGCTTACACAGCTCACAGCTCAGTCAGCCTGAAGTTTCGTATTGCATACCAGAGAGGCACAGCCCAAAACTTTACCTTTAGACCTTCCTGAAGCTATTGTGCAGCCAGGATCCTTTAAGAGTTTGCAAATGTTAGCACAGGTACCTGTAAGTTGGCAGGCTACTTAGTTTTTAATCTTGCATACTCTTTTTTTCCAAAATGTTGTCTCAGCAAGTCATTCTGGACGTACCATTCAAATTATAGGAAGAGCCACAAGTATTTTTCTTCAAATATGCCCTTACTTCTGTCTAATTTAGCTGGCAATAATATCAATAATATTATGTAAGGGTAATACATCAGCCTATTTCATAGAATGGTCTGGGTTGGAAGGTACCTTTAAAGACCATCTAGTTCCAACCCCCCTGCCATGGGCAGGGACACCTCCCACTAGACCAGGTTGCTCAAAATCCCATCCAACCTGGCCTTGAACACTTCCAGGGATGGGGCATCCAAAACCTCCCTGGGCAACCTGTTCCAGTGCCTCACCATCCTCACAGGAAAGAATTTCTTCCTAATATCTGATCTAAATCTCCCCTCTTTCAGTTTAAAACCATTGCCCCTTGTCCTATCACTACACTTTGTGATAAAGAGCCGCTCCCCATCTTTCCCGTAGGCCCCCTTTAGGTACTGGAAGGC
>VXBH01005057.1:1639897-1681238 GCA_013400035.1 Rynchops niger | reverse complement strand
CAGGGGAGGTTTGGGTTAGATATTAGGAGGAATTACTTTACTGAAAGAGTGGTCAGGCACTGGAACAGCCTGCCCAGGGAGGTGGTTGAGTCACCATCCCTAGAGGTGTTTAAAAAACGTCTAGATGTGGCACTTCAGGGCATGCTCTAGTGGCAGAGATTGTATGGGTTTGGTTTTTTTTTGTCTGTGTATGGTTGGACTCGATGATCTCAAAGGTCCTTTCCAACCATGAAGATTCTATGATTCTATGATCTAGTCAATTCCTTATCCACCAAGTGGATCCAGTTCTCTCCAATTTTAAAGACCAGGATGTCATGTATCAGATAGTCCAGGTAGATGGCATCAGTTGCTCTTCCCTTATCCACCAACACTGTAATGCCATCATAGAAGGCCACCAAATTTGTCAGGCATGATTTGCCCTTAGTGAAGCCATTGCCAACAGGAGATTCATTAGGCATTAGCTATTGTTCTAACACCAAATGATGAAACTTCTCCTCAATTCCTATTCAGCCTTTGTGAAGGGAATGCGCCTGTGGTCTTGGCAGGTGCTCTGTGTGCTGTTCCTGGTCCATGGAGATCTCCATGGTGTGCATATTAATTCATGGATTAATTAATTCACAAGGAGCTATAGATAGTATGGCAGAGAAGCAAACTGATACTAAGAAAAATACTCAAAAAAATGTGTGAAATAGGAAATAATTCCTACACATCACATTGCCTTTTCAGTTACCACCATCAGAAGACTTTTAATCAGTGTTTCATTTTTACTAATCTCACACATGCACAACAAGCAATGCAGAGGATTGGAACCAGTTATGAAGAGAAGCCAGCAGAGTCCCTAAGGATTCAGAGTTATCCCCAGGGCTAGGCTAGAGTTATATGAAAGGATGAAGTCTGGCTTCTTCCACTCTACTCAAATTAAATCCAGCCAAATACCAGTAATAGGCTATTTAATCTCAAAGGAAAACATCAAGAGATAAGAGAGAACAGACGTTCAGAATGACCGTGCTTACACTGCTCATGAAGGGATCAATCCTGTGTCTGCATTCCCAAGGCAAGGGCTTCTGGGGATGAAGAAATTCCATGGAGTGACCTTTAGCTTCTTGATTCTTGAAAGAGATAGAGGGAAAAGTCAGCAGACTCTTCCAACACCAATGTTCCCTCCTCTTTATAGCAACAAAGACTTAAGGGTTCCTGCCCTCCTGCAGATGAGAGCTCCTCAGTACTCAGAAGCCTCCCCAGAAGCAGAAAGGCAGAATTTCCTGTGCCACCTGCATAGCCAGGGCAGCTGCTCCTGCAGTGCACCCCCCTCTCCCCCGCCCTCCACTCTGCTTCCCTTTCCTCCCATCACAGGGCAATAAAACTGTCACATTCAACACAAATGTTTATAGGATCACTCTACCAGCGTATGGCGGTTGGTCTGTCATTCATGCCGTTGGCTCTCTGACCAGTTTCAAGCAAATCTGACAACAGGATACCAGCCAAAGAAAAGACATCCTCCAGGTTGAAGAAAAGCAGACAAGGAGAAGGGAGATTTTATAATGAAGAAAGGGCTACAGTGTGGATGACACTTAGGCATTGGGGAATCCAGGCACAAGCCATGACTCAGCAAGACTGGCATGCCATTAACTCTGCTGCTTGTGCAACACTGACAGACATGCCTGCAGGAGCATTCAGCCCTTTGGTTATTTATCTGGGCAAAGTGGGCACATCACCAGTACAGGAAGTCAAAGTCAGTTGTTAACTGCATGATGTTTTCACACCTGGAGAAACTTGCTGGCTTTAAGATTACTATGCCACCATCAGATTGGCTTGAAAATGGCCAAAGGCTGGGTAGGAAGCTGTTGGGAAAAGGGAGCAAGTAAATAGCAAACTGTATTAGTCACTAACCTAACTCTGTTTAGACAAAGATTACCAAAATATAACAAAAGTAAGTGGTAAAAAAGTAAAACTATTTCTAGAAGTGTTTACTTATGAAGCAGCTTCTGTAAACACAGAGTTTTCTCTGAACCTGAACGTAAATACAATCATAATTTTTTCAGGGCAGTACAAGTTTCTTATGCAAGCAGAAGATTGTTCAAGAGTTCTCTGTTTAAAACATGACAGCATCAGGGAAAGTCATACATTGTATGGTAAATCTTGGATTGCACTCTGTAGAAAACTTCTTTCTGTTTGTCAGGCTCCTGCCTTCCTCTACTTTTTCTGCTCAGCCATGCAGTAAGTAATCAAACATATAATCAGCTCTTTTGAGCCTTTAAGGAAGTTTATGTGAAGGAGAAAGGTTATTATAATGAATCAGTAAAAACAGAGAAGCAGTGTGGTTATCCACCATCACGTCATGGCCGTTCCAGCATCTGTAGGAAAATTCATACTATGGTTTTGTAACATAAGGCTTTGGTAGCAACAGTGCCTTAAAGTAGCCCTGCTTAGGCCTGCCAGCTGCTTATTCCTGGCACACTGGCCCCCGTCACCATGCCAGACCATATCAAGGAACAGCTTTGACTTTAAGAAAAAAAAAGTAACCCAAAGATGACCTTTTTTCTTTTTTCCCCAGAGTTGTTTTTCCAGGGCAGATCAACTTCCTGAGGTGGCTTGCAGGATAGCTGGGAAAACACATGGACCAGCACTCCTGAAAGAGCAGCAACATGCCCCAGTTGCCTGGGGCCGGGAGCTGGAGCAAGAACGTCTTCACTGATATGACATTCAGGGCTCTTCCTGCTGTAAAGATACAGCCTTGGGCTCCTGCTCAAATATATGCAAAAGCCAGCTGTGGCCTTCTATTGTCAGATCAAGCATTCCACCGGTGGATCAAACAACTTTTGATCCTTTCTAGAAACATCCCAACACCTCCAAAAAGTTTTGCTGGTTTGCAGCTGTACCCCAGGATTTATGGAAGTAGGTACTACCCGAGTGACCAGGGGCTCACCTGCAGGTATTTCCATCAACCCATTCTTTCCCTCTGGTGCCTTCTGCTCTTCTTTAAACACAAGTTTATGCCCTCTGCTTTCCATTTCAATTTTTCATGCAATTTCTAGTCATTTACACTCAGATCTTGACCTCAGATTTCTTCTACGACTATTACTTGCCTCAGTCCCTCTTCAGTCCCTGGTTTTGCGTCCAGCATGCCGTGTGACAGCATAACCATCAGCTCCAAGCCATAACCTCTCCCTCTGCCCTGCAGAGGCTTATCCTTCTTCTGGATCTCATCCCACACCATGAGACCCACATGGGAACTCAGTGGAGCTGACAGACCTTGTTAGCAATATCGCAGGACACCTCCGGGTGGCTGGGGGCCTCAACAAGTTGGAGTGTCACACAGTTGGCTCAGCACGTGGGCCAAAGTGGGCTGGCAGAGAGCAGAGCCCAAGGTGGGGTCAGGGTGTAGGACAGCATGGGACACCAAGGATGGCTGCACACAAGGGGAAGGCATCTTGCCTGCACTCCTGGGAGCTTAACCACATCCTGAGTGGGACCATGGATTCTGAAGAGGTCCCAAGGACTTCATGAGAGAATTTTAGGGCTTTCAGGGATATTTTGTCTACCTAGGAGGAGGGGGAAGGATTTATGGGGGAGAACTGGAAGGAAGGGAGGAAGAAATCCCTCATAGATAAAGGCTGGGCTTTTGGGATTCAGAATAACCTCAGTTCCCCAGTAACCCCAGGAGATAACTGAAGGGCAATATAAGCTGCTACATGACTAATAAAAAGATTGTCCTTCCACCTATTTATCTTTCTCATTACTTTCTAGCCTCACAGCTGGAAAAGGTTCACAGAAAGAGTGCTGCTGCTCCCCTCTCCTAGCCAGCTCTGGCCTCAGCCTCTGTGCCTGCTCACCCTCTGGAGCAGTGCTGCATCCTCCATAACAACTTCCAGCCTGGCCTCACAATACACTCTGGTCCCAGATTTCATTTCTGCCCCACCTCTGGAGCAGGTCCCAGGGCTCTACCTCTCACCATGCCTTCCCAGCAGCCTTCCTCCCTGCCACACATACTCTAGTTGCATGCTACTGGCTTCCACTGCCAGTTGGATGGTCTTTGTTGGGAAGAGATGCAGACACAGCATAGGTACAGCCCCACCAATAGCTTACTGAGCACTGGTTTATGACAAGGATGCAGTATATACCAGGACAGCAAGTATCCTCATTAACCCTCTGGGGTCACTTTTCCCTGTCCATGTAGCTACGACCCATCTGCTCTTGTCTTGGGCAAGTCCTGCCTGCAAAAAGATACTTGTGGAACCTTCTTTCTCCATTGCATCTGACTCCTCTGCTCCTTGGATCCCATGTTATCAGTCAATCCTGCTCACACAAGAGGTCAAGGCCAAGGATCACAGTACCACTAAAGCTACAGTGAAACTATGCATGTTTCAGAAAAGCAGCATTCACTTTCCCCCAGACGTACTCCGCACAGAATCAGCACTGGTCAGGACCAATCAGTAAGTGCCAACCACCTCAAAAGAGTGCCCAAGCAGAGAACTGCAGCACTTGGAGCAAAGCAGTAGAATGAAGAGCCAATGAGGAGAAAATGACATGTTTTATTTCTCACTTCAGGAGTATTGTCAGCCTCAGCCAAAGCTGGATGACCACTAGCAGCTAATCTACAGGCACAGAGCCCAGGCACAGAGAACTGACTGGAAGCCACTGTCTCAGACCACGACATGGATTGAATG
The DNA here is from genome assembly GCA_013400035.1 of Rynchops niger. Taxonomy (NCBI): domain Eukaryota; kingdom Metazoa; phylum Chordata; class Aves; order Charadriiformes; family Laridae; genus Rynchops; species Rynchops niger. The sequence goes on along the minus strand of VXBH01005057.1, from coordinate 1,676,571 downwards.
ATTCTGTGGCTGCCATGAACCAGAACACATGACAAGCGCCCCAAGGTCTTGCACACAAGCATTGAATGGGAGCAGAATGGGGCAAGACAATGTTGAAGGCTGTGTGAGATGCAGTGCAGTGATAAGACCCCTGGAGCAGTCATCCCTTCACCTCTGCAAGTTCTGTACTTATCTCTGCTAAACCCTCCAGCACACACTCTAACACAATAGGATCCATGACCTGGTGGACCAACAGCAGGCTGCAAGACATACCTTGTGCCTGAGCATCAGCAAGACTCCACCTATGATTTAAACCAACACTGTAGCTCTGAAATCTTTCTGTATTCATACAGCCTAATGCTGGCCAGCAACATATTTTGCTCTGCACAAGATCCATGACCCATGCTGCAAGGGTTGCTGCAGCATTCCTTGGTAGTACTTGGTAGGAGGTTAAAGGGGAACATTACTTTCAAAATGACAAGATGCAAATTATGACTAGCTCTGACATTGCTTAGAAAAGCTACTTCCTGAGACAGTAACTGATCTGAGAAACAGAAGGCTGAACCATCAAGAAAACTGCCCCAAAATCCCCATAAGGGGCCAGACTGAACGCCAGGAAATCTATGATGTAATACATCCCTAACTCATCCCAGTGCAAAATCATCCTCATCATATGTTCTTGTTTACTGGGGCAAAGGGAGTCAAATTCGACTACAATCACACCTTAAACTGCCTCAAAACTTTTCAACTGGCAGGTCTGCCGTGCACGCTTTATAAATGCTCATAAGAGCACAACCTCACTGATCTCTGGACTTCCACATGGTATGCAGATCCTGCCATAACTTCTTCCAGCTACCCATTCTCAACCGTGGCAAACCACTCAATCATTCAGTGAGTGTTCTGTTTATCCCTCCAGGAACTGAGTTGCAGATCAGATCTTGGGTACTTTACGCTTATTCAGCCTGCATTAACAGGCAGGAATTCCAAAAGGGAATGCCTGGGTTTGCCAGGAATGCTGCCACAGGCATCAGAACAGTCACTGTTCTTGTACTGTGGCACTTCTGCCCTTCACACATATCTCTCAAAGCCATAAAGCCTCACAAACAGGATGTTCCTGGTTGATGTCCTCTCTTGGTTGAGTAGAAGGGTTTGTTCTTCTACCTCATCCAGCTTTGGAAAGGTATTTGTATTGTTTCAACTCTCTGAAACAACACAACAAAGCAGATGGATGACCAAACCCATGGTTTTTAATTTATTAATTAATTGGTCAGTATATCTCCTGGTATTGTTACTGGAGCATTACCACAACATCTTAATCTGTCTTCTGCCATAGTCCCATTTTGCGACGCAAAGAATGGTGACTTGTGGTAGCCGTGCCAGAATTAATCTTTTATATTTTTATATAATTTTGGGGCAATGAGAGGATCTAGGTAGGGAGCAGAGATAGTGAAAATGTATTCCACCTATTATACTTCACCGGCACTCAAGTGTCAAGTCGACAGACATATTTAAATAAACATCGAATTACTATTTAGCTACCAAACATCTAAATGATTTCAGTGAAGGTCTAGATGCCTAAGTTCCTCTGTGTGTCTCAGTTAAGCTTTCTGAGACAGACCAAACTTATTATTTTACCAAAAAATAAAAGACTAAGGCTACAACTTTATGTGTTGGGGGAGAACAAGAAGGAAAGGCAATGAGACCAGAAAGAGGATATAATTTATAACTAGATACTCTTATCAAAGCAAAGAAAGATGACTTAGAATGTGACACAGGGATCTAAAACAAATATTGGGATTGCTAAATCAGGAACTTAAAAGTTCAGAAATTGTCAGTCTGGCTCATCTCCATGTGGGCCAGCAGCATTGGGAAGGGCTCTGCAATCCTTCCTGTTCAAGCACACACACCAGCGCCAAGCTGCATGCTGGAGAGTTACTGGGATATCCCAGGTCACCAGCTAGCCACAAGGCTAACAAGGGTGCACTGCTCGCCCTTTGGCTAGGTGGGAGAATGCACTAGAGAAAGCAAGTAGATGTTGTGACAAGGCCATGTCCCAGCTCATCAGTTCTCTAAACAGATGGATGAGGAAAGCCTCACTGTTGGATAAACCCTAGACCCTGAGACACCTTAAACCAACACCAAACTCAGGTCAGACTAAAGGTAAAATGGAGGTAAAAAAGCATTTGTTCATCACATCCAAGATAGACAGAAATCTGTAGATTTTACAGAAATTACTGAGGGAATCAGAAAATCCTTGTTCCGATATCCAGATGATTTGGTTTTTAAATGTGATTAAAGTATATTGCCCCTGACTGAGTCCAGATGCACCCAACCAGTTCAGGATGATCATTAGTTCGGGGCATTGTTCCCAAAAATCTTTTAAAACATGCTGAGCATATATAATGACATAAACTCCACACCATACTTTTCACAGGCCGGTGGAAAACACCCAGGCTGTCTCAGGACACACCAAGACAAGTTTCAGAGACAGGAGGGTTAAAAAAAAAAAAAAAAAAATGCAAGAGAAAGGCATATTTCCTCTTCTTCCCACCAACCACAGCATTACAGTCTCTTCATCTCACTCCTGTGACTTTTTCCTTCCTGCCATCTCGTCTGACTCTTGACTCCTCAACATTCAAATCAAGCTTGGGGAACCAGCTCACAGTCCCTTTGCCCTTATGAGTCAGAAAGGACCAATACCTTCAGAAAATTTTGATCTATTTTAACAAGCTAGAGCTGAGCTACTTGTCAGTGGCCCAAATGTGGGACGTTTTTCTAATGAAAAAAGCAACATGCCTGTTACAGATTCAAAGGTCACCCTCTGCTGATATTTGAGGCCCTAGTCTGACACACAAGGGCAGGAGACCACCTGAAAGATGGTATCATCAAAATAGTTTTAGCATTGCAAACAAACTCATGCGCAATCTGTAATGTAAACTTATCCCTTTTGTTTATCTGTTACGGGACTTAATCCACTGTCCTTAACTATTCTCAGTTTTATCCTCCAAATCTTAAGGAACGATTAACATTAAGGTATTTGGAGCATTGCATTTTGTGCAATGACTTTATAAGGGATTAGCTCATGGCTTTTACTGTTTAAGGTTTATACCAAAAGCAAAAGCTGTTGATTTTGCAGTGCTGCATAGTCTGGCAAGAAATCACATATCCTATGTAAAGCTGTGTGCAAAGTGTACAACATTTTGGATGTCATTTCTGACTAGGCTCTTGATGTCCTTAATTAATAACGTGTCATGCATGTTTGCACAGATATGTGTATATTCTCTGTGTATATTCTTGCTGAAGTACAATTGCTTTTGGTGTGTGGTCTGCAGAGCAGAACTGTTGAAGTTTGGCCTCGGTGCAAGCTGTAAAAGCTTCATGTCACAGAGCAACTACGACAGTAAACGGTCGTCTACACAGTCCTTCTCAACGTCAAAGTGTAGAACCCCTAATAATTTTCTCAAAGGAAATCTGAAGACATTTCCAGCTTTCAGCAGAGACAGTTTACAGTATTTAAGCAAGAGGAAGGTCAGACAGATTACTCTTGACACTGCTGGGAACTGACAGATGTTTTTGAGAAGAAACAAAAAAGGTCACTTAAAAAAGCAGCTGAAAGATTCCCATTTCTTTACTACATTGGTAATAAAATGAGGTTTCAGAAACAGTCACAAAATAGAACAAGCATAACACAGTTGGGCTCTCTTCCAGCCCACTTGGTTTTTTCTTACCTGAAATGGAACTACTAACTTTCCCGGTTTACTAGTAATTCTGTTTATAGTTTACACATATTTTCCTTTCACATAAGAGGCATAGTGAGCAGTTCACCAGGAACTGAACTGAAAGTGTCCACGGGATAAAAGGAGGGAGGTAAACGCGTGGACGTGGTAGAGAGTGGGAGTTCAAGCACAGGTTAACAGTGGAGGTTAACAGTGGAGGTTAACAGTGAGCTGCTGACAGGGCAGAAAGATGCTCCACGCAGCATACAACAGATCTGTGCCACTGGCTCCAATCAGGCACGAGCTTCTGTTTTTTTCCCAGGACTTTACAGAATTGAGCAAGAGGAGAACCCTGTTAACATATGTCTGTTAACACTCACTGGTTTAGGGTAGAATCATGAATCCATATGGATCCTAATGGGTGTCTCTGAACTGCTCTTTCTGATGATGGTGACTGAAAACCCTCCTGAGAATCATCTTCCAGCCTTTCATGATAGCTACCTTCACACATTTTACTAATATTTTACATTTCCTTAATGTCTAACCACATCTTCCTTCATTGCAGTTGAAACTCACTATTTCTATCCAACTTACAGTAAGTATACAGAAAACAAAGAGCTATTGTTTCTGGCTTTGAAGCAGCCCTTTATGCATTTGAAGACCAGTATGTCTCCCCTTAGTCTTCCTTCTGATTAAGCAACTCCAGAGTGCCATTTTTTTTTCCACCTTTCCTCATAGATCTTGTACCCTAAAAGGCTCCATATTGCTATTCCTTTTCTCTGAATTATTTCCAATCAGTCTACATTCTTCTAAAGCCATACTGCTTCAACTTGACATCATGATGCAGCTAACATTTTGCTAATGTCAAGTGGAAGACATTGATCTATCCTGCAAGCTATGCTCTGTGTTTATATGACCCAGCACTTGTTATCTGCAGAGTAGCCGCACTGTTGAGGCTTTTTCATGTTTTCACCCACTCAGTCCTTTTTTTGCCATTTAACCACTTGTTCCCCACCAAAACCTGCAACAGACTGGTTGACTTGTTATAAAATCATGTCCTGTTTTTACCAGAATAATTCTTCAATCTGTCAAGATCATTTTGAATTCTACTGTCCTTCAATTTACTGAAAATATTATCAGACACAAGACATGCTCTTGAAGCACTTGTTTCTTCCACTTTATCCATCCTATAGTAGATTAATCCACACCACGTTTCCCTGATTTGCTGGTCTGAACAACATCAAAAGCCTCAGTAAAATCAAAACCGTCTGAAACCTACTCCTTCCTCCATGCTCACAAGGCCAGTTACACAAAGTCTTAGAAGGGAAATAGAGTGATCTTCTTAGAAGTAGTTTCATAGCTTATTAGGACTTGAATTTCAACTAAGCTGACGATTCTTAGTCTTCGGTTCTTCTTTCCTACTTTTCTTCACACTGATGTGGAGAAAATGCATAACGAGGGTGTGAGCAGTGGCTACAAGTGTATATTTGGCTCATCTTGGAAGAATTTTGCAGATGAAGTCACTGAAGTCAGCAGTATACAAGGAGATACCAGGAAAAAAAAATGGTTATAGAATTAAATGTAACACCGTGGTCAGATTACTGCAGCAACACATGATCTACTGGAAGGTCAGATACTTTACAGGTAAGCAGTTAATAGTTAGCGTTCAAAAGGAAATAGTAGAAAGCATCATCAAAAGTGCATGAAAATTGTTAAAACAATGTGAAAGATGTTTCTATGTTTCTAAACTATAGTCTAGAAGTGAGTTTAACAATTGGAGGACATCCTGTCATTTCCAGGAAAACAGAAAAGCCTACTTTATCTTGTTTACATATTACTGGCAAGAAAAAAATAAATCGTATTTCCAAACTTGTTTTTAATTTAAATAAATAGAGAATTCTAAGTAGATACACAGAAAGAAAAAAAAAGGGGGGGGAAGGAGCAAGTGCCTTTTTAATCAAGAAAATTATTGGCTAATTATACCTGTTCTGAAAGGTGATTTTAGTGGGCTGAAAACGGGTCCCCTACAACTACCTATAAAAGTCCTTCAGTCATTACAGTTAAGTATGCTTGACATGTTTTTTTTCCTCCAAACAACCCTCTCTAGCTTACTACTATTATGACAATGGAATATTTCCATTTTCATCCATCAGTTCTCATGAAATCATTGAAGAACTTAATCAGTTAAAAGATCAGTTAAGGTACAGTTAGAATCACCAAAGTTGGAGAGGACCTCTGGAAGTCATCTGCTCAGGCCAGGGTCAGCTTCCAAGTCAGATCAAATTGCTTAGGGCCTTGTCCAGCTGAGTCCTGAAAATCTCCGGTTCATATTGTTATTCCAGTAGTTATCCACATGACAGCATTTCTTGAGGAATGCTGTTGCAATCTCATGTCAGTTGGCTTTACCACACGTCCTGCATGTGGTACAGCCCTGGTCCTCTCACACTAAATGTGACCAAAGCCATGACTGCAGCATCAGCACTCTATTTACCATGTACTTTTTATATTTTATTCAAATAGGCACTCCTAAAAGTGCTGCCAGTATATATGACATGAACTGAAATGGTTAAGTAGCAACCAATTAATCTGGGGAGTTTCTTGTCCAATAATATCTTATTGCTTACAGAATCACCCATAAAAACCTCCCAAATGGTATAAGAACTGCAGCATCCACACATATTTATGATACTATTTAGTGAAAAAAAGAAACCTGTGGGGGATAATGTAGAACAAGGAAGGCAAGATTTGGCATCAGTAAGCTATTTCAAAAGCTTTGTAATTTTTCATAAAGAGCAAGGAGAATTTTGCAGCATGGCTATTTGGCAGACAAGTGCCCCCCGGGGGGAAGGATAGGTTCTGGAGCACCTCACTGGTGGAATAGAAAGTATGAATGCCTCCGAATGCTGACAAAGTACACGTAGGAGTGCAAAACAATTATAAGTCACTTAGTGAAAGTCCACAGGCCTAATTCAGTTTCAATCACCTGACGTCAGCTAGTAGAAACAAGTCTAACACACGCAGGTCTTCCGGTGACTTCAATGGCACTGCTGGGCAGAAACGTGGGTAGATAACTATTCTCATTAGTAAAATTTCCATTCATCTATTCAGCTTCAAGAAACGTGAATCCCTTATAAATGGAGAGGAATGCTCACACATTCTTTCCTTTGTGTTAGGACATGCAGGCATAAGGCTCAGAGCTCTTAGATTTGGATTATTTAAATTATCTCTTCTCTGTTGGTCCCTGTGTAGGAGAGAGAACCTGACATGTACAGTATTGATGTATATGTTTCTTGGAAAAAATTATGAATGGAAACACACTACAGCTAATCTTACCACTATTTTCAGCCAACTTGTTTTATCTGCTACAGATTCATAACAAAAAATAAACCTTTCAAATAAAATAAAATTTAAAAATAGAAAGAAAAATGCAGAACTAATTTCAACATTCAAAACTCATTATATTAATTTAGACTCTTTTGAGAAACAATCCTGTTCTTAATATATTCACTCCTGTTTGATTCTGTTACCACTTCACATGTTTTAAAACAAACGCCCTGAAAATAAAGTGTACCACAAAGTAAATAACCTCATGGAAGTGTCTCCTGGGAGAAAAAGAAGAGTTACAGCCTGCTTCAGCTCATCCAATTCCCACTTGCAGCCATGCTTATTATTCTTTTTATGTCTAAAAATCGCTATGTTCTCACCACTGAACACTTCTGCCATTACTGAAACCAAAAATGCATGCACCGCAATGAAGCACCCAGCTAGGTTTACCATGGCCCAGCTTCCCCTAAAGAGTAAAATGAGCCGACTGATCCTGCTTCCAGCCATCCATGTCTGCTTCTTGCTCTCGCTGTTCCCAGGAGTCCAGTTAGATGGATGCACACTGGAACCCTTGAACTGAGTTCTCTCCCTCTTTGCCGGTGCTTCCTGGCTGACAAAATATCCCTTCCTTCCACATTCATAGCATAATCCTTACCAGTATTGCAATCATGTTACTCCTCAGCTTGTATTTGCAGCAAGACAGACTCTACAGAGGCTTTCAGCCTTACAGCTCACTCCCAACCATAGGGCATGGGGAAGAATATGGGAGGATTGCGTGCCATTTCAGGAGGGATTATCATTTATTAAAGCTCAGTGGGAGAGTGGGACTGTTCTGGTAACATGTTTTCACTGCCGTCATATACCAAGGTAATATTCCTTTCCCAAAACAGCAACACTGGCATTTTCTGTAACATCAACATGTTATTTCAAGATGGTAGGTGGACGCTCCACCTCCAAAATTATCCCATAATGAACTTAAAATTTTTTACCAGGCACTGGTTCACAGTGAATGCTACAGACAAGCATACACAGATACAAGAACTACCAAAGCCTAGCTCAACGTGACAGTTACATTCTTGTTATATGATGGGGCTAGCTCCGCAGTAATTCAATTTTCCCCAAAAGATTTTGTGTAAGTACATCAGATGGTCTTGTTTGGCCTCTGTTTATCTCAGCCACTATTAAAGTGATGTTCTGTGACTGACATCAAAGAAGAGAGCTCAGGATCATTCCTACCCATTTCCTAGAAAAGCCCCAGCATTGCCTGCCATACGGGTACATGTTTTGCAACATCAGTAATGGGCTTAGTGCAAACTGCCTAAAGGAGCAATATGGAAATGAAGCACCAGTCTCGAGATCACCCAAAGATTTTGGCTGCTCTGGGGCTGGCCAGCTCAGGTAGGATATAGACAGGTCTTCGGCAATTTGGACCTACACAATGGAAGGAAAATGCCCGTTTCTCTGGGAGACTGTTTCTCTGGGAAACTGCTCTGAAGGGAAGGGTAGAAGAGGAGTTAAAGCAGATTAAGGGGAAAAAAAACCATAAAGTATTAGTTTCTGGGATAAAACTTGTAGTGCTTATATGCATTTTAGCTGTAGAAGTTGAGAGAAGAGGAGAAGAGAAAAACCTAAAAGCTTAATGCTAGACACAAAATCTAACACCTGAGAAGTGGTTTGAGTCCTGAAAGTAGGTGTCAGAAGCACAGATAGTGAATACCTCAGCTAAGGAAATGCTAGATGGCTAATACAGGAATGAGGAAATATCTAGTTAATAACCTTATGAGAATAAACACTTATCCTGACTTCAAAAGATACTTTCCTCTGTACATTCCAGTTACTCAGCTCTCACCAAAAAGGAAACTTTTAATAGTTTAACAAAGGCATGAACACTGAAAGAGACAACTTAATGACTCACCAAACACTTTGAGATCCCAGAGAAGGGCATGTCCCTAGAGGAAACATCTGGACAGATCAAGAGCTTTTTACCTTGTTTGGTTCTGGAAAACATAATCTTTCAAGCCTAGTTTCTTCCCGTAAGAAGACAAAAGTCTTCTTAGTGAAAGACTCATTTTCCCAAGAAGTATTAGCTTAGTTATATTTGGTGAAGAAAATAAATATACATGTTACAATATGTGAGTAATACAGAGAATTTGTCAGAGATAAACATATGCCAGGGAAACTTCTTTATTATTATTTTTTTAATTATCAGAATTACTTAACCTTAAAAACAAAGGGAGTTGGTTTTGTACAGTGAAAACTGAAACCAAATTATTCTCACTTTCTAAATCTCAAGACTTATTGGCCAAATTGCTCTCAGCTCAGACTTGATAACATTTAATAATGTTACCAAGAAGAAATAGCTGAGTGCACCATGAATCTTTGAAAGCTACAAATGAAGCAAATGCACACAGATTTCTCTGATTTCATAGTCTTCACTTCTCAAATGAAATGTAGTTCAGCACTGACTTGCAGCTCTTCCCAAACGTTGTTTATACTGGGCTGACCACTCTGCAAATATTTTCTGTGATCAGGTCCCACTTATTTTGCTGTTTCTCACGAAAGGACACTAAAATTTCAGTTGTCCCTGCACCAGGAGATGTCCACTGCTGTCAGAGTGGAACTGGTTGACACATCAGGAGAGCACCTGCACCACCTTTCTCATGATATCAATGTGTATCACTATAGAAAAAACCCACTTTATTCTTATGCTCAACTTGCTTGATAAATGGCACCATGGATTTTTCAGCACACTGTGACGAACACCTGGCAAATCTCAGGCCCCCCTGCAAGCTGATAGCAATGCAGACCAATTATTCTCTTAAAATACCTCCCTGGCTCCCTCTTCTCACTCCTGAGTTTACCCTATAATTTGCTTTGAGAGGGATCATAACCATTCAAAAGAGCACCTCAAACTTGAAAACAGTTATCTCTACTGTATACACTGCAGGGGCATACATTCAAATGAGTAGGAGAAAGTCTGGAAATGAAGCAACTGTTCTAATGAGTTGGAAACTATGGGTTATTGAACTGTATAATAAAAGAACATAATTTCTGAAAAAGCAGCTTTGAAATACACAGTTGGAGTTCACATGTGGAGTTGGCTACAACTTCCCCAAGCACTTGCTGTGCTCTGGGGAAAACTTCATCACAGAAACAGGAACTTATATGGTATTTAGTAAGTCAAAATATTTAGTCACAATATAGGTCACTGTTTCATGCAGGACTTGCTCAAAAATATTGTGTTCATTTACAATCCATATCCTTTATTATTTAAATAAAGGCATCCAATTTATCAGTAAACATTGCCTTTATAGGAAAATGCAGTAAAGTTTAGCTTTTCCTGTATTTACATAACAGCCTGTCCACTGAGACTTGTTGTTATTGGCTTGCCTGAAACCATTAATAGCATAAATCATTCCCTACATAAAAATCACGTATTAGTCTTGAATACACTTATCGTTCTTGCAACAACAGTACCACCAGGGAGCCAACCTACAGAAAATGAGCTTCCAAAACGGGCCTGCAAGGACCACAAGAAAATGAATACAAGATTTTGCATTGCCAAATAAAATTAAACAACACTGTAGGGGACTTTGTTAATCAAATAACATTGTAGTCTGACAGTATATATTTCTGAGAAAAAGTGGCATACTGCATCAATGTTTTGTCAAGAGGAAAACAAATAGAAGAAAGATGCTACTAAAACATACCTGAGACTATGAGCCTGGATCCAATGCTATAGGTCTCATTATATCCTACATATCAGCAGCCTTGGAATTTCCTTAAGAAACAGAATAGGGAAGTAAAACTCTGACAAAAAGCATGCTTTTGTCATCATGTCTAGAATGTCACCTGGGAGTCAAACAGACATCTGCTGTGTCGCCTGCAACTGTGAGACCCTTAAACAGAATACCAATGCCAAAAGCTTTTGATGTCACTAAGTAGGAAAAAAATGGGACATGCTAAAAATTTAAGAGTAAGTGTGTGCTATCAGTACTTATGCTTTTGGTTTTCCTTGACACCCATTCTGATGGCCAGCGATGGAGTCTGCAGAGTCCTTATGTCCATGAGATAACCTTGTTTAAGGGTAGAGGAAATTCTACAGAATTACATGCGAATTCTATGCAAATATACACAAATAATATTTTAATTGAGATTAAGCATATGAAAACAATGCCTTCAGGAAGCGATTGCTAATAAAATAGTGATAGCAACAGTGGTGACAGTTCATTGCTAGGAAATCATTATGGCAAAACTAATAAACCGTTTACCATGCAAGACTGTTTTCTAATAAGTTGTTCTCTCCACAGACAATTATTTTGAATTGTTACTCCAGAAACAAGAGGGGGGAAAGCTTGCTGCCTTCACTACGCTTTGCCTTTCCTTTCAAATGGACATGTTAATAAAACATTTCATAAAACCACACAATTTGAACAGCCTTTTGTACAGGTCCCAGAGAAGAAACCTTTTATGGCAGTAGGGTGTTCAGAACACCTCTTGTACTTCTCTCAAAGCCAAGAATAAAAACATTAAAAAGACAGGAACCGATCTGTATGACAGTGCCAAATGTAGTCACAGTATAAATCAATAGTATTGTTCTGTCTTTTATGCCCAGCCTAACATACCTCTAAATCAAGTTCATGCCAGTTACTTTAACACGTTCATGAAAAATAGAAAGACCTACCATGTTGTTGAACTCATGGTTTTTCACCCCAGAAGCAGAAGTAACTCTCACATTCCAACCCACATGGTTTCCACTGCACGTTTGGCATAAGCCAAAGGCCAGGGTGAGATGCCCATGCCGTTTGGTCCATTATCATTATGTCCGAATGTGGAAAGAGTCAGCCTGTGAGTCCTGGCTGAAAGGCAACAGACACCATGCCCACCAAGAGGCCAAGGTAAAACTGGCACCCAAGTGCAGAAGTGCTTCTCCATTATCTTAGGGATAAGTGACACTTGAAAACTTAATCCATGCTTGGCTTGAATTTATGTGCTTGTTCCTGAGTGGGAATAAAGAAGAGGACTCAAACAGTCAGATCAGTGTACTGGATGTTAATTGCTGCAGTTTCCATTGCCCATGTCGGAAGGGGCTTAAAATATCCTGAACCACTGCCTGTCCTCTCACATGTTGCTCCCAGTTGGCTTCCAGAAAGGGAACATGAGGCCAAAGAAGGTGCCAAGAGAGCACCAGAAAGACTAACTACTTGAATGATCCACAGTGCAGCTTAGAAGTTCTGGCCCAACAGGTCTCCCTAATGCTAAAAAAAAAAACAAACCACCAAAACCCAACAAACAATAAAACAACCCCAAAGCCAACAAAAAAAAACCCCAAAAAACAAAACCAAAACAAAACAGTTCCAACGCTTGACTTACCCAACTATTTTCTGCGGAATAGTTGCTGTGTATTCTACAGAGAAGTAGAGCTGAAAAATGAGCTCCCATTAAAGTCAATGAGAATTTTACCATGTGACTCTCTCTGCAACAGAGCATTGCCCAAAGAGCTTTCTGGAAGTGGCCTTCTCAACTCTATTTTAAGGGCTGTTTGTGTGGCATATCTAATGCATCAGTCTCAAGAAATGCTTGAAATCATTTGCTCTGGCTAGCTGTGGTCCTCCTACAAAAGCAGGCAATTCACTCATTTCACCCTCAGGAGGACTTTGGAGGCTGAGTGCTTGTATATTTTCTGAAGAGAGCCCCAAGTTCTTGCAGGCAACATGAAATGTTTCCAAGATACACACCCACCTCATTATTCATGGATGCCTTGGAATTAGAGCTTTCCACAAAAATCTGGTTAGATCAAGAAACACTGTTTTCCATGAAGGATGTGTTCACCTATTACTAGTAGCACAAGTTCTGACACAGTAAATTAAATAATTGCCAACTTTTTTTGGAAAACAAGTCAGACATTCATAGTTAGACAGGTACCTTCCTAGCAAGGAGATGCGTAGGCATAAGTTGTACAGACCTCTGCTGAAGTCCTGAATAGGTTGGGTTTCAGGCAGCACACAGTAAAGTTCGCATCCTTTCTTCTTCCAAAAGGCACATGTTTAATTTCTAATAGATTGAAAGAAAATTATTCCTTTTCAGTTTCTTACTAGCCCTCTAAAGAGTCAGAGAATGACTTAGATGGATGCAGAGATTCAAATCTTTAACAAGAGAGAATAGAAGTACTTTACATTTAGCACGTATCAGTCCAGCTGACACGTACAGATAACTGTGTGCTCATTGTTTAGGTGAGCACAGTTCTGACGATATATTCTCAAAACACAACAGCTTCACCTTTTGTGGATTTCTTCCAGTTCTGCTATAACTGCACTTGCCTGAACACACTTTTGTGACAACTCTGTCTCTGCTTAGGGGAGAGGCCCATGTAAATCAAAGACACTATGTTAAATAAGGCATTGAAAGTATCTGAACAGGAAGAGATTTATATTCCGCGTTTCTCTGAATTAGAGTTGGTTTCGATATGACCAATGTGCAAGGCCAGATTTATCAGAAACTTGACAGAAGTTCAGATCTGAAGCCTGATTCAAAGTTGAGGCTGAACATCCCGTTTCCTCCAAAGCTAAGATGTTTCTTTCCTCTGTTTTATTTCATCCTAGACAAACAAAAGGTTATAAACTTTTAAATTATGAATCTCACAGAAAGAAGATAATTCATATTCATGTCATCCTGTGCCTTTCTCTGTAAGGGAAGGGATCCAGGACTTGAATCTAACATTCAGTCATTTTTATCTCTGATCGCTTTATATGTTTGTTCTCATTAGGGCCATTGAGAGCATTAGGCCACAATAATCTGACCTCCTATATATGACAATCTATACATTTCACTCAGGTAGGTGCTGACCAAGAATGTCACTCCTTTAAGACAACCCTTAAAATAGGTGCAGAGAAGAGGAAAAAATCAAGGGTGGTCACTGCTAATTGGAATGGTGGCAGCATTAGGCAGCTGCAGGGGCTAGAGAGGTTTGTGGGTGCTGGTAGCAGCACAGGGATCCCAAGGTACAGGGGAGACTGCATGAAAGGAGAGAAAAGTAAGAGAGAAAAAATAGAAGATAAAATTGTCTTCATTGAAAATTGACTCTACTATTAATTCTTTATCTCATTCTCCAAGCTCCCTTGCAATCCCCCTTCCCTCTCTCAGCTTCCTCTTTATTTCACCCCAAACATTACTTCCCTGCTCCCAGCCTTCCTTCCCTTTTTCCTCTTCTTCTGACCTTCTTCATGCTACTGCTAAAAAAATAAATTTGGAAGCCTCCAGCTTTCTATGTGTAGGAACATTCCAACTGGCCTCCCCCACTAAAAAGATTTTTGGCTGCTTCTGTCAACCAGGAGTTTCCCAGAATATAAAGACCTGATTAACGTGAGATTTGAAAGTCAAGTATCATTCATACCTACATTTTCAAATCAGATCTAAAAATACTATCAGAAGTTATTATTATGCTTCCACGGCAGTGACATTCCCTAATTTCCCATAATTATAGCTAAGCCTCATGCAGAGAGGGTATAATCACAATAATAAAACTGTTGGAGCATTCACTTAGTAGGACTCAAATTGCAGTTTTAAGCAAAATACTTGTGCTTCCTGAAAATTTCAGGCATCAATTCTTTTAACAGGAACACGTCATGACAATAATTTTTACATAGTAATATCGTCAGTTTCATATTGTAAATTAGCATCTTCTGGAATGCAGAAACAAGAGACGTTTCTGCTCGGCCTATTCCCTATTAATGTCAAAGACTGAATCTGACTTCAGGCAAAGCTGGTACAGACGGCAACAGCTGGTACAACAAAGAAATCCATTAATAGAAGGAGACTCCTCTCTAATCGGTGCAGAAATTAATTTGTGCTTTACTGTATGAACTGGAAAAAAAAATAGTATTTTGCAAATGTTTGTTACATTACCCATGCCCTCTCATTTATAATTAACCATTGCTCTTATTTTTTAAAGGAATAAGTCACATATAGCGAGAATGAATTTGGAATTGGAAATAGATTCTACCATATTATATCTAGACAGGATGGTCTTCATCGTTATTGAAATTTTTACAAATCATTTCTGAATGATCCTTAAAAGGACTGAAAAGTTCCTTGGAGCCCCACTTCAATATCAGAAATGCTGTTCATCCAATGTGGAAATAAAAACATCTGTTTGATGTTCCTCCAAGAGTCTTGGCTATAGAGATTACAATGATAAATCTCATCATCAGCGATGACTTGCATAGATTAGGAAACTATCCTTGTGATGAAGCTGCTATGTCAGCTCCTGTACACCGACAGCCTCTTCCTTCCCTCCCACACAGGCATATACTCATCAGATTAGTCTGCCACCTGCATGGCTACTTCCACAAGTGAAAAAATATTCCCACTACCCCTATCCCGCAAATGTATGGAAGCTCTTTGTGTTGGTGAAGTTGTGAAGACCAAGAAGTGGCAAGGCTGATAGCCAAAAAAACATTNAACCAAACCAAAAAAAAAAGCCAACCTGCTTTGAAAATTTACAGAAAAAGTGAGTTATGGACATCAAGAAAACTCAGTCCAGATAAATAAGGTAAGGAAGCCAAATACTTCAGAGTTAACAGTTAACCTTCATGTATGAGGCAGTTTGGTTTGATCAGCATTTATATGTCAGCCATAGTTTTCTCACATGTTACCTGGACCCTCCAGAAACTCTTGCAGATCTAAGGACATTGAAAGCTCAGATGAAAACAGAGTCACATTAGGTGCACGCAATTAAAAAGGAATGACCAGCAATGATCACAACCAAATCCACCAGGTTAACAAATCCTCCAAAACCCTACCCTTATGTCTGGTACAGCTATCTCCATGGTACCTGAAATATGGCAGAGAACACTGGCTCTCATTTCTGTCGTTGCAGACACTACAGTTTCTAACAGTTAATATTGTTTTCCAGGCTCCACTTGCTTGAAGCCTATTTCTAAGGCAAAACCCCACCCTAGCCCCTCCTCAGCAGATACTGAACTCAACATAATCTCTACTGGCCACAGAAACTCTCTCTTGTTGCATTACCACAGACGTTTCATGATGAAACAGCAGGCTCCCTTCCTAGACTTTGTTTTCTGCAGCTAACTGAGGTACCATACGGTGCTAAACCTACCTTGAGTTTTGGGGCTGGAATTAGTTTGAGAAAGCAGTGAAAGCCATTTGCTTCCAGAGATCCCAGTTTTCCCTTCATCTTCACAGATGTTACAGTATCCAATAACAAACTTTGCTCTCCCAGCCGTAGTTTCTCAAATGCTTTCCCTGAACTCAGCTTTTTACATGTACTGCAGGTATTACAACATGTCCAAGAAACAAGCATAAGGTATCTGTTCCCAGGTGCTCAGGATCCTGCTCTACCTGACAATACCCAGCAGCAGTAAAACTTCCTCTCTGTGCCTGGGTTTCTTCAACCATCTCTCCAACTGCAACCCTAATTTACCCATCTCCATAGCCAGAGATTAAGCATTTCAGTCATTACCAGACCTAAATAAAATACTTTCTGAAGTAGTTAGTCAGCCCTTCATTTCTAGAGTTTCCACAGTTTCCACCAGTAAGCCTTCCTCACCAACTCCAGCTGCCTCAAACACTAAGCCTAATCCCAAACAGCACACTATCCCTAGGTCTAATTTAGGTATCCCAGCTGGCCGTCGAACTAAATGTAAACCTTTCTTTCCCATTGGTACAAATTCAAAGCCTATCTTTACAGGCAGTACAGGCTTCCTTCTCATGTGAGCAAGACAGACCTCAGCAGAGAAAGCTACACCGGT
This sequence comes from Rynchops niger, assembly GCA_013400035.1. Lineage (NCBI taxonomy): Eukaryota > Metazoa > Chordata > Aves > Charadriiformes > Laridae > Rynchops > Rynchops niger. The sequence continues at coordinate 1,659,782 of VXBH01005057.1, read as the reverse complement.
ATCAGTCAGGCAGGGTCTTCTAGAAACCCATATGTAATGGCAGCAGATCCAGCTTTCAAGGGTGAACTTTGAGAGACAGGGGATGGGATGGGACAGGAAAGGGGCCAGCTCATATGATGATGTCAATGTTAACTTTAGATAAATGATATAATCACAGTGTCCTTCCGTTCATGGAAAGGCGGAGAAAGAAGTGCTATTCAGAACTTGTATGACAATAATTTCACTTCCTCATCAAGGTTCACGTTGCTGATTACATTTTCCCATTATATTTGGCGAGCCAAGCTTTTGTACTGCACTTGAAAGAAAATGATTGAATGAAAGAACATGCATGCTAGGAAACTTCCTGTGAAGTCATTAATGAAAAAAAAAAAACAAAAAAAAACAAACAAAAAAAACCAACGAAACTTCATTTCTGAGATTCACATTTTTTTAAGAGAGTTTGTTCTACATTTTGGTTATTTACCTGTCATAGCTGGGACAGCAACAACAATTTTATAGATCTCTCCTGATGTTTTTCGTAAGTTGTAAAACATCCCTTTCATGTTTTAGCTACACTAAGTTTAACTGCCAGTAAGTTAAGTTTCAGTACATTAACCATTAAATTAAAATAGATTTAAATATTAATTTAATATTATAAAGTACAATATTAATCTCAAATATTACTATTACTATAACTATATTTGTATTAATATAATTACTATAATTATTAATTTATATACTAAAGCAGTACTTTAAATATTATTATAAATAATATAGTACTTAATATAACATATATGTCGCAAAGGTTACTAATTTTTATAACAGTTAAAGTAATTTGTAGTCTGCTTGGCTTCCTTCCCTTTTTTTTGCTAAAATGAATTGTTCATGACTCAATCCATCACCTCCATCCTTCCTGAACCCAATAGTGAAAGCAAGCTTGAATTTTAATTCTCCACATTCATTTTTGATTTAAGACTATTTTTTTCATTATGGTGAATCTAAGCCAAATTTTTCAAGAAATTTCAAATATAACATGAGTCTTTCTCAGCAATCTATGTATTGGTGTTTCTATATTCAGACACAGTTTAAATCACGTAGTGCATTTTTTTTCCTGAGTACACAAACATTTTCCAAAATTCCCCCTTATAAAGACTGATGAGCAATGTCTCAAGGTTGCCTTCATAGATTCCACTAAAGTGTCTCATTCAGAGCAGGAGTCTTGCAGGTGATCTGAAGGATCTTCTGTAGGAATCATGTCCCCTTGGCTATAACAGGAGTATTGGGAATCAAACTCATGTGTGTAAAAACTAGCCTTTGCAACTAATGCCTTACAGCTGGATTGCTGTGAAAGTAGCAGACAAGAGAATCTTTTCTTTTTCTTTTTCAGATCCAGAACCATATTTAAGATGTCCATGTTGCATACAAAACAATTGCATGTGGGAAGTTTCAACTGCTGAACCCAGGTAAACTGATGCACACAAATCCTATTTACGTGTACTTTCATTCACAAATACAAAGTTTAATTAATATCCTAGGGCATAAAGCCCTCTAGTTTACATGCAAAAGGAAGAGCCACCAAAGTTTCTCATTTGATCCTCTCCCTCGCTCCCACCATTCCCTTCTGAGAATGCCCCCTGATCTGTTTCGTGCAGTCACGTCACTTCCATTTCCTCCCAATTATTTCTGAATATGTCCTCTAAAGACTCCAACATGCCTTCAATTCTCCAGTATCAACAGTGTCTGAGCCCATTTATACCTTAAGTCTAGTAAATCATAAGATTTACAAACTCAGCTCCCATCTCTAGTCTACAGATCTACCACTGAACACTAGGTTTTGACCCAACAAAAGCTTTCTTCCACGTGTCAAGCATCTTCTTATAGATGTTAAGACGATATCTCAAGCCCAGCAGAATCTAAAAAGGGCTCATAATTCCCTTCCAAAAATCCTTTTTCTCAGGCACAATGGACAAGATGCATTGCCATTACTAAAACATTCACGACCCTACTTCTGACATTGTCTTGTCCTTAAGTCCTCATATTAAGGCTATACCTAAGTCTTGCCAATTCTTTTCATACAACACCACCAAGATATATCCATTTTACATATCTAAGACTTGCTCCTCAGGTAGTTGTCTCATCACTGTAATATCATTTTCCTTAAAAAGAATATTCTTGACCTTTTCAGATGTGGTCTATATGCTATTTCAAAGTTAATTTCTTTTCTCTGTTTGAACTTCTCAGTCCTCTTTGCATGTTTCCTTTGCTGTAGTACATCACACATAGACCATTGATCTTCACCTTCAAGATTTTTCATAACATGATCCATTTGTATTTGCCATCTCTCATGTACTATCAAGGTCAGATTTAAACTTTCACTGCCAGTGATGCTTGTCGCCTAATCATCACGTTTTTAAACTTCTGCCTTTGTGTTTATATCCACTTTATAACCACTTTGCACTCAAACTTGGAGGATCTCTCCATTAATATTTGCAAAATGAAAATTACTATTCTCTTTCAAGTACCTGCTTAAAAACCTTCCCTTGATGCAATACTTCCAGAATCTTGGAAAAAAATTGGCATATTATGACCACAGTCCCTTTTGGTGATCACTACTGCCCTATTGTCTCTACACATAGGTCCTCCAGACACTTTTGGGGTTTTATACCTGAACTGCAAGCTTTGTGAGGCAGGGACTCTTTTTCTCTGTGCTAAAATCAAAACAGAACTCCTCTGTAACTACAATTTCCTGGCATTGCAATAATATTGCTGTTAATAATAATAATAATAACAACAACAAATGAAATGCAAACCAGAAGATTTGTGAGCTGGAAAAGAATGAAGTCAACCAAATAAATCATTCACAAGATGTATCTCTACTCATTGAGCTTGAACTAAGGAATAATTAATCCCTTCGTGTTGAGACAACCTGGGTTTGTTTTTTTTTTTCCCATTTAAAATTCTCAGTCTTCCATGGCCAAGAAGTTGGATGTGATACGAAAGGAAGACTTAGGATGCAATCACATGCGATCATAAAAGACTTGCTCCTCCACAACAGTAAATTCCTCTAGGAGCTATCCTGTGAGAGTATGGTAAAACCCTGTTTCGTAGTTCTTCAAATAAGCAATTATTGATAATAAAGGTGAAGGAACAATAGATTTGTATGGAACTGAAGTAATTTTGGTACTGGAATAGGTGATATTCTCCAAAATAAAGGGCATTCAGGAGCTTTATTTTAGTTGCGGAGTGCAATATCCTTTATTTTATACATATCTGAAATCTGATATGAGAGAGAGGAGAATTTTCTCTTAAATGAAAACAGCCTTTGGGGACTAGGGCTTGTTTGGTTCGCATTTTTTAGCTGTGACCTTACTTGTGAGACATTGTGGTTTTGGCAACTACATTATTGCTTATCTGTTCTGGAAATTTTAAAGTCTTTAGTCTGAAAGGGTTATTTCTGCATTATTTTATTTTACTAAGGGGAAATTTTCTAAAACAATAATTTCAAGATAGGAAATGAGCATGTATGACAGACACACTTGTAAAAATTTTAGCATTAAGAAGCATTATGGTATGTCTTCAATACTAACACAACACTGAAGGAAGACAACATAATAAAGTAGGAAATGTATATCTGACAAAAAAACTAGAATTATTTACTGCATCATGAATTAGGATTCTATAGTAGCTAAATATTGCAGCAAATAGCAAATGAATCTTGCTTTTTGATCCCTGTAGATTTTGGAAATGAATGCTTAATTTGGAAAAAAAGGATTAATAAACAGAACTATATTTATTCCTGAAAGAAAAATGTGCATTTCTTTTTCTAAATAAATATGTTCACAAAAGCTAGAATCATCTGATATGCAATAGGTCAAAATAGGAAAAACAGAATGGAAAGGGGAAAAAGCAGCTTTGGTTACATTTTTACATGCCATATGTAAAAAAGACTGAAAAACAAGGGACTTGTTACACTGCTCTCATTTTCTTCTCCATGCAACACTTTGCCTGTGGTGTCCTCCTGCAAGATGCAAGGTTTTAAACCCCAGGAGATAGATTAGGATTGCAACCATGTAATCCATAAGCAGTGTTTCCCACAGGAATTCTTCCACATTCTCTCCCTTCAAGCTTCACTTTCATTTCCCAAGCTGATTTTCTCAGAACTAATTACCCAGTGGTAATTAACTGGCAGTTGAAAAGCTCAACATGAGCTGGCAATGTGCACTCACAGCCCAGAAAGCCAACCGTACCCTGGGCTGCATCCATAGAAATGTGGCCAGCAGATCAAGGCAGGTGATTCTGTCCCTCTACTCCACTCTGGTGAAACCCCACCTGGAGTACTGCGTCCAGCTCTGGGGCCCCCAACATAAGAAGGACATAGACCTGTTGGAGCAAGTCTAGAGGAGGGCCACGAAGATGATCAGAGGGCTGGACCACCTCTCCCATGAAGACAGGCTGAGAGAGTTGGGGTTATTCAGCCTGGAGAAGAGAATGATGCTCTATTTGACCCATCTTACTAATGGTCCACTGCATGCCAGTGGCCAAAGACCAGAAAGGCATTGAGATATACCAAGTACTGGTGACTTCTCCAAGATATATTCCTGTCTTCCATACATGGAGTCTTTATTTTGAAACAAGTGGGTGGCGATTTTGGACAAGGCAAGGCAAAAAGGAAACTTAACAGCATACACATAGGATTAAAGTATATGTACGTCAAGATCAAAGCTCGGGTCCTTTGCAGGTGATTCATTCAAACCCACATTCTGAAAAACTGCACTGATCTCGAGATTTCAAGTTCCCTAAGCTGCCAGGAACCCTCCAAGAGCTGGCTGTGAAATTCCGCTCATGAAATAGCTATTTCTCGCTGTTTTGTACTGTATACTCTAACTGCAAGGGTAGAAGAATTTATTGATTTTTTTTTTTTTTTAAACACAAATTTACTACTGGGAAATTTTTGTTTAAAAAAACTCCTACAGCTTGTGCACTGAAAACCATAGCAGGAAATGTAACATAAAAGCAGCACAGTCAGTAAGTACTCTAGTCAGGGTAAAACCAGAAGACAAGAAATGGCTTAGATGTAGTTTTTATGTGCTATACCTGCCAGAGTTCCCACATTGGGTTTCACGGGTTTATGCTCATATTTTCCTTTAAAAGGTATTTTCTTCTTTCACTGTAAAAGAAGCTAAACTGTCAGAGGAAACCAACCAGACAGACTACTTTCTCTATAGTCAAGCTCACCCTAAAGTCAAACTGAAAAAAAAATGACACTGATAGTTTGGCTCTAATTTTTCCCATTTAGTTTATAATAAAAATAGGTATTACAAAGTTTCTTTGTTCCTTGTCGTTGCTGAGCTGATAAAGGCTAGACTCTGTACTTGGGAATTTGCCAGTCTCTATAGCAAATGGCTTTACGTACAATCTGGTTTGTATGAATAGTTCAGATATCAGTGTTAAACATGTCTAAATATGTCTAAACACGTACTTTGATTTTTTTATACTTTAGCCTTTACCATTGTGAGCTGCTTCTCATTTATATTTTTAATTTTGTAGCTTTGTATTTCTGTGCAGTGTTCTGCACAAAAATCTCAAAAATCTGATCTGATCAAAATTCAGCCTTTATTATGTGTTTTGCACTTAATGGGACTACTTCATCATCATTAAGAAAAAATTACACACCAATTGTGATCTATAAAAAATTTCCCACTGTGAAATCAGGTTCAGACTCCGAAGGTCAAATGAAACTGGATGCCCCAGCCACAGGGAGGGGATCCATCCCTCCCAGCTTAGCAGCCCCTCAGAAACAGCAGGGAAGGGGAATCACCCATGGGACTGCCTGAAGTGTGCTCATGCCATTGCCCTGATGAGCTCTGGTCTCCGGCACGGGAAAGGAGGAAACACACTGCCCTATTTTATTCCCTCATGTCATCGTCCTTCCTTGTATTGTGACTGGACTACCCCCCATGTCATCCAGAGATGGGAGCCACCTCCTGTGGCTGCTGAATTCAGGGCCATAAGGAATTAATTGCCTGCCTGGAATCTGCATGCCAGATGAGGGGGAGGAAAAAAAAAAAACCCTATTTCAACTCACCTGTGTGTGAGTGGTTGTTTTTGGCTATATCCCATTACAACTCACACGTGCTGCTAGCTCATGAGTTGATCCATCTACAACACCAGCACATACTTCAATAACCAGACTCTCATGAGGCACAGAAGGGATTTTCTAGTATGGGAGAATTTGTGGACTACAGTGAAAACATCCCAGCAGTACCGGCCTCTGGTTAATTTCCATCTGTCAGAAGTTTCTAGACTCTAGAAGTTTCTAATGCATCTGGCAAACTAACAAACAAACATGCAAATCCATTATAAAACTGAAAAAACTTCTGGGGCTAAAAAACCTATGCTTATATCAAACCAAACCTTCTTAAAATATAACACTTACGTTCTAAAACATTGACAAAATATGTTTAAATGTTTGATAAAAATCACAGTAATTGTCTCTAAATGAAAACCAAGGATTGATGTATTACCCTCTGATCTAGGGGGTGGAGATGATGCTGGGTATTCCAACACATGAGGCACAGACAGTCTGCCTGCTGCAAGAGACTTCCCTCCAAGTTTCCTGCAGAACAGAGTTTCCTGCAACAGTATGTTTATCTGTGAGAAGCTATCATCTTCTCAGCAGTACCTCTGACAAAGACAAAACCTTGCTAAAGAGAAACTGAGCCCCGCTAGGAAGACAGTGAGTGGGTCATTGCACCACTCAGCACTGATTCATCTTAGCCTTGACTGGTATCTGATAAACTACAAATAACCTGAGGTACATTTTAACACTTTCACTCTCATTATATTTGTCCAGATCAAACACAGGGAAACAAAACATGATAAAACTAATCCTAAAAAAACCCCACCCATCTTCTTTACTCTCACAAGTGATATTTCAGCACTACAAACAAACATAACACAGAATTTTGGGGGTACACAAAAATACATTTAATTTTGGTTTTATTCATTACTGAGGACCAGATGCTCCAGTGTAGTTCAGAACTCTCTCTCTCTCTCTCTCTCCATCTTATGACTTCCACTGTTTTCTCTAAACTCTTGGCTCACACTGCATGATCTCTGCTTATCTCCGCCCCCCGCGTCTCACTTTATCCTCAGTGGAAAAAAAACCTGTAATGCTTCTAACAAAATTACCCTGCTCAATACACCCATATACTAAGTCCTTGTCATTTTCCATATTCCTATGAGTCAGTATTTTAACCACAGTCTATTTTCAGCAGGTCTGACCTCCCTTCCATCCCTCGTTCCTTTTCTTTTATGTACCGGGCACACCCTGATAGCCAGTTCCTATCCTCTGCCTCCAAGTGTTGTTATCTGGCCTCATAATTTTACCAGACAACTTAGAAAGATAACAGAAGTTTGTTGACAAGCTGCAATCTAATGTACATAAAACTGAAAAGGGAGTTAACGTATAATGGAAAAGGGAAATGAGTTAAAAGACAAACTCCTAATAAAAACCCCTAAGAATGTGCCATGCTAGAGTGCCAATGAACTGTAATGTAGACCATGGGCAAGACTATTCAATAAAGAGCTATAAAAAAAACTTCTGTAAAATAAGAGCTGCAATCCAACTGTTTACTTTTATCCAGGCATGCTTAACTTTTAATCTAAATCAATCCCCTCTTTTCCCCCTGCGTGCTTTTCAGAGCTAGCAACCACTTCCCCAATTAACCCCATGTAAACTCTCCAACTCATCAGTCATCCAACATTAGATGTCACAGAAAGTGTTTGCTTCCACATTACAAACTGGCAGCTTCAGTAAAACTAACTAGAACAAGTACATTAATTAATGCACTTCTGCTTTTGACAATAAAGAGAAGAAACCCTTACTAAGTAGCTCACCAAATGGCTCATTTAGGCTCAAAAATAATGAGCGGGCTATTGTGAAAGGAGTAATGAAGTTCAGATGTCTGTTGCAAAGTATTCCCAAAAAAGCAAAAAGAATATTACTATATTTGCATCCTCAATAAAGCTTTTAATTCCTCTTATTCTCCTGTCTCCTCACTTGAAGCTATGCCTTTTGTCTACCTAAAACCAAGGGAAGAGAGTTGGAGACTGGCTTCTCTTTGAGCCTTCAGGTTCAGCCCAGAGCTAAATTGCAGCGGTTCTTTCTGTCTAAGACATTTCCTACCCCAGCCAGCCGGCCAAAAATCCTATCCATGTTCTCATGTCTCATTGCGACATCCTTTTCTTGGGAGTTATTAAGCACAGTCTTGTCCTGCTCCAATACACCTAGTAAGGAGCTGCAAAGATCAGCATGCTCATCTTTTCTTCATCACACCCTTCCACTGCTGACCCCCATCGATACCACATGAAAATGAAGCTCTTTTTCTTCCTTTTCAAGGCCTTTTCTGCCTATCTATCCACCTACACAGAAAGACTAGCTCCCAGCTCCAGCCTATTCGTCACCACTGTCAGTCTCAGGAAGCCAACTCTTGCAAAAACTCACGCCTGTAACAAGCTCCCATTAAACCAAAGCATTTTGCTATCCTTTTCCAAGGACACACAACTCTTTTCAAGGATACACAGACAAGAGTGCTGAATAAAAATTCCTCCCTATCTCTTTCCAACACCTTGGACCTTCCTGTTACCCCATGCTTCACACTCCATGTGTACACTGTGTTCGAGGGGGTGTGAGAAGGGGAAGGGAGGATGTTACAGGTACCATATGTTTACACAGTTCCAGTCACAACAGAGGTCTTCATCCATGAGCGCAGTTCCTAGACACTATGATAGTAAACAAATAGGAACAGCATGCCCGGCAGAGACAGGCTTCCTGACCCAGGCTGCAAGCGCCGAATCTCTCTCCAGCACAATGCAGATTTCACATACAATTGCTAACTGCTCTCCTTTCAACCTGGTTTCCCTGAAGAGGCCATTCCCAGTGTCCCCAGCCCTCAGCCCTGCTCCCACCCATCACACGGGAGCAGTCAAAGTTGTGACAAAGCTCCTGGGCAGATGGGGACTTGGAGCAGACCCCTGCACTGACGCTGGTAGGGCTTATCCTAGCTGAGCAGGTGTCAGGAGTTCCAGCACTTGCAGTGAAGGAGGGAAAGTTCCCCATGAAGTGATCTCCTATTAAGATGACTGGGCTCCCTGCCTTACGCGTGCTCTGCTGACAGGCTGCAAACAAAAACAAATTCACAGGGTCCAGGGATCCTGCCACAGACACTGGGGGAAGGTGTCTGGCAGAGCTACATCACCAAAAATGAGGAAGAGTGGTGCCGCTGCATCACATTGCTACAGGAGTGGGGAGAAAGGCGTCAGGATTCCTCTCAGGGAGCATTGACAGCCAGTTTTGTAACTCTGTGAACAACACGGTCATAGCTGAAAAAAAAAGTTCATCTACCTTCTAGCAGAAAGTAATGTAGAAATCTCTGCACTTGGGCGGGGGCGGGGTGGTGGTCCTGCTGGGGTTCATTGCTCTTCTTGCAGCTGTGAAGGCTGAGCACTGGTAAGGGTGAGAAATACTGGGGGGGGGGGCAACAGAGAACCGCAGAAAATTCAGAAGCTGCCTGTCTCCCCCAAGGAACATCGGTGCCTGGCAGAGACCAGCACTAAGCTGTCTGGTTCAATTTTGGCTTGTAATTTTGGAGGCTGGCAGTGACTTCCGGAGATCATCTAGTCCAACCTCCTGCTCATGGCAGGCCTAGCTTCAAACAGCACCCATAGACCTTGGGGACCTCTTGTCTCTGTGCCAACAGCTCATGGGTTTCAATGCCTGAGCTGAAGTCAAATGCTTATAGTAACAGAAAGAGAAGGTGGCTTAAACCAGACAATACACCATGTGAAAGTCTATACTGCCATAATCAAAGGGACTGGGGAAACCTCCATCATATACACACATTTGTTCCTCCACCTTTCTGCTTTCTCTGCATCTTCAGCCAGATGCAGTCACTATCTGCTGGAAAGCCAAGCAGTCTCTTCATCTGTGTGCAAGAATAAAAGGACAAAGAGCCAAGAGTATTTGCACAATGAAGACACTGTGTCCCAGACATCAATATCAGCACTGCCTGCGAAGGAACTGGGGGTGGGGAGGACATCAAAACCCTCGGTATGGGAAGCATTTGAGTTGACATTCAAGTACAAACAGCTTTGCTCTATTAGACTTTCTGCCACTAGAAATGATTACATCAGTCTAAATTTGAATACACTGTGACCTAGATTTTCAGAAACCCATAAAGAATATGGTTGTCCAAATCCACTTTCACAGGTATGTACTGATTCACTTAGGATTTGCTGTTCTATTTGTTGAAAAATAAAAGAAAATAAATTTTAAAAGTCAACGTATACAGACAGTGGGTTGAAAGTTGGATTTTGGGTGAGGATGCAAACGATCTGGTCAGGGAGTAGGAGCAGTAGGATTTTTTCCCCCCAGAAAAGTCTGGGAATTTATATCTCACGTCACTGTTTGAGTATTGGCAGGAATGTTGTGAACAGATTGATCCGACAAAGTCAGTTAATTTCCTGGTCCTGCTGCTATGCTGTTATTAGGCAGTATTAACTGATGTTTGGGCAATGAGTCATCTCATACTCCTTATCAGTAATATGTTGTTTTTCCTTGTCAATATTTCTAAGCTTGTCTGGAAAAGCAAAGTATGCTGGGAACCTTATGTGAATCTTCTGCTGTTCTTTTGGGAAGTTACCTGGCAGACCTGGGCCCCATGCTATGTACCATCAAAGATCTTCCGTTGTCTTATAATGATTTATGTAATAATACATTAGTGAGGAGCCATAAAAAGCCTTATGTCCCAGAACATGAAGATTTAAAAGTATCAACAGTTTTCTCCAAGAAGTATTAAGTCAGAGTTTTATAGTGACAAGGAACTTATAAGTGAGATGATGGTGCTGATCTATTTTCTTTGACAAATTTTTAGTATCCCCTTTTAAGTTTTTAATATATGAGAGGAATGTTTCTAATTAAACTGAGTTGATAGGGAACACATCTCTAACCTCTAAGAGAGAAAATGCTTCTATGTGCACTCAAACATTACTCACCGTTGCAGGTAACACTCATATTCCTGATTGTGCATGTCCATGACACAACAAGTTATCTTAGGCAATTTAGCAGTAATTGTAACCATCTGTTACAAGCCTCTTCCCCAGCCTCACTGGTGATTCAGCAGCTCACCTTAAGCCATCTTCCTCCTCATTCATAAATCACAACCCATAGCCCTGTTATTCCAACCTGCTTTCCTTCCGCACCATGCTCAGTTCCACTCCCCGTTTGTGGTTTCCTTTGGTTCCACATCCCCCATGGCTCAGCTGGTTTCCCAATCAAAATAATCCATTAGGATTTCGTCTCCCTTCTCCCTAAGGAAAACAGTAGCATTTAAAGCCACTAAATATTCCTTCACAAAAGCTTTTTTTTTCCCCTCTTCTTTATTCTGTGGGGTTTTTTTTGTAAAGAAAATAAAAGACAATGATGCCAGGAGATAGAGTCTTTCTTCAGTCTCACATTCAAAAGATCTTTAAAAGTTGTGGAGCATTGTTAGGAGTCTCAGCTCTGATTCTGACCACACTTTTTGCAGAAAGTGGTGTTCACAAGCAGATGAACTCTATGTAACTTTTAAATTCTTTGGAATACAGGCCACCCTCCCCTTCAGCCCCTTTCCAACAGGCTGAGGCTCTACATCTGTTTAATCCAGTTTTGCCCAGCATGACACTGGGATTTTCTTTGATCAATCTCACCCTCATTCATGTGATACATAGAGATTACACTGGCCTTCAGAAAAGAATAGAATTCAACAAAAGACTTTAGACCAAACTTGTACAAGCTTTAGTGACCTCTTCAGTAAAGAGCTAACATTTAGTTTCAATTCTGAATTATACGTGATATTTTCTATGGGATCTAGCACCTACGTTTATGACTCCTGTCAAGTTAGAAGACACTTAATCAGAACAGATTAGGCAAGCAGGAATGAAATGGCTTTGTATGTGACAAAATAATTATTGGGTATTAAAAAACCCCACAGCAATTAGGTTAAAAAACCCTTCAGAACATATGTAAAAAAAATACACCAGGGATGATTCAGCTGCAAAATGCTGAATGGTCAACTGCTTTTAGGAGTGGCGGGATGCAGGTTTCTGCTCTCGCTGTTAGAAAACAGAAGCCTGCATTTACAGGCTTTGCTTCCAGATAATCCCCAAACCCAAAATAAATCTCAAGTAAAATGAGAGCCCAGTGGTAGGAATATCACTGTTTTCAGCATCTAGTTGATGCAAATTCAACATAGAATTTGTGCACAGTACCCTCACAACAGACTGCATTTTTCATTCCCTGGTGACATCAAATCATCCATTCAAATAAATTACAGGATTAAAATACTCAGTAAACCACAATACACACTGTCAGTAGCCCAACTAGGAAGAGCTTTTCATTAATTAGGTTATTAGATAAAATATTCATAATAATATGCAGAAAATAGATGTCCAGTGTGCATTCCTGGTTGCTATACAACGCTAAAAAGATAAGCCAGAGTAAGGTAATATAAAGAAAGAAAGAAAAATGTACTATCTTTTGATATCAGAGTTGAAACATGAGAACGTATCCTCCAGAGATGATGTCATGCATCAAGTGCTCACACAGCAACTAGGTGATTTTTTTTCAGAATAAAACTAAACTGCTATTACTGAAAAGATGCATATTTGAATCACTAAAAACAACTAGGAAATTTATATTATTATTCCTGAGGTTAAAAATCAATTTCTTAAAGTAACACATCTATATTTTTCAAAATTTAATGCTTTTAGTTTTGTTTCCAAATTAAACTAATAATTTTGGATTAACACAAAACTTCAAAAATACCGAGAAATAGATAATATAACTTCCCTTCTAAAAATGGAAAGAAAAATACCCCACTTGGTTTGATTCCAAATGACTGCTTTTCCAAGTGAGCTCTGCACATCTGTGTGCCCCTTCCCATGTAGCCCCCGGAGGAGGGAGACCAAGGCTCTGCCCCTGCGGAGGCAGGTGGAGACACCAGAGCACTGCATCCCATTCCAGTCTTGAACATGTCCCCCTTATAAGCAACTCTGCTGCTATCAAGCTGTCTCCTGCAGAGCTGCCATGAGTTATGGCTACACTACACTGTGGGTTCTGAGAGGACGTGGGAGCTTAGATTAGAAACAGCAGAAGTTGAGGAGGAGAACAGTTTGAGGACAAAGGAATAAGAGTCTGTAGAACTGGTTGTTGTGAGCTCTCGCAACTGGGAAAAGAGCAGGGAGACAGGCTCTTTCAGTCTGCAACCCTTAGAAAAAGAGACCAAACTGGATGCTAGGCCCATTTTGTGCTCAAGCTGCAGCTTCACTGTCCAGCCAGAAAGAAGGTCCATCACTAGAAGCTGACCACTTGTGAGTTTCTTTCTTCTCAAACTTTTATCCAGACTGGTTAGTTTTCCTACACAATCCTAGAAAAATCACACAGTCTTCATTACAATTCTGGACCATCGCAACATCAGCATTGCACAACCCTCTTCAAAGTTGAGTCCACCCTTTCCATTCCACCTGTGGCCAACCTGCATCTTTTAAAGTAAAATACTTGTAGGCAATACCAGTCATAGATCTATGCAGAACATATGCAACTAAGATTTAGCATCTGTGTTCCTCATTACTTCCTAAGGGATCAGGAATAAACATCAATCAAATGAAGTCCAGCTACCCAACAGCCTCAGTACAGTTTGGAATTTTCTTCAGTTGTGCAGATCTCCACAAAAATCTTTCAGTTATCCCAATTTCCAGAAAAATGTTCCAAAACATGCTCATGAGTGAGACTTTTTTAAACCAGACTCCCAAAATCATGATATATGAAAAGCTTTGGCACACATTATTATATTGTCCTCAGTATGTGATTAGAAGAACTGTGAACTAGCATCACTTCTGACTGTTGATGATCTCTCAATTTTCATTCCCTTAAAAGGAGGTAGAGTAATAAAGTTGACCAAGAGCCAGAAAACTTTTGGAGACAAAACTACCATTACAGAGTAGTATGGCCACAAAAAAAAAAAAAAAAAAAAAAAAAAAAAAAAAGTGAGGGGAAAGAAGACACACCCAAGAGAAAGAGAGAATGAATGAGAACTACAAGTACAAAAATATTGGTATTCAACACAGAGCAATTCTCCTTGCTGCAAAGACAGTTAACCTTAGCCAGTGTTTAGACTACTCATTTCCATAGATTTTGTTCTACCTTCTCAGTGCTGCTTGAGGTCTAACACAGGATTTCACATGGTCAGGAAACTCCCCCTTTACCACAAGAAAAATTCCTCTCTTCCTGTCCTTATAGACTGTTATTCCCCTTTTGTACTACANGAGGGGAGCTTTAATCTTCATCCTGACATGCTGCAAGCCAAAACCGAGCTTGTACGTGGGAGGAAGGATTAGGGCCCACTCAGGTTGTTGTTTCTTTTTCCCCATTCTTTCCATTCCAGGTGCAAAACAACTTACATCAGCTGGGATGACACAACTCAGATCAATGCGATACCTGCAGGTGACGGGGAAGGCACTTGGAGTATTGCTCAAACAAAGTAAGCGCAGCTCTTTTCAACCAGTCTCCAAAAGAGGAAGCATTTCTGGAACTGGTAACATGATGTTTTAGCCAGCTGTCGCTCAAGCTGGCAGCAAAACAGTAAAGAGAAACTAAATTAAGGAAAAAAAAAAAAGAAAGAAAGAAAAAAAAGTACTGGAGTGTTTTCATTTTCAGATATGTTCCAGGGCTTGTTCTCTCTGTGATGTGCAGGGATGTACTAAGCCACGTAGGAGCAGGAGAAGGTAAGTATGGGTAAAGAGCTGGAACTACCCTATGGAAGGAAGCTTTCTGGAGGTGGGAATGCAGAACTGTGGGGGATAGCCGAGCTGAATGAAGCTGGGCTGGTTTTGCTACGGTACAGGATTCACAGATATTTGTAAAATCATGTGTGGAAAGGAGTGGACAGTATGGATTGCTACAAAGAGGCTGGAGGCCAAGGTACACAGTTTAGGACAGACCGATCTGTTTGGATCTATAGGACAATCACATAGGGGAAGCAAAAGCCAGATGAACTGAACCTACACATAGTTCCTGACTAGTCTACTCAATTTTCAAAGACCTTACAGTTTTAGAGACAAATAAAAGCAATTTGCAATTTCAAGGAAAATTCTTCATAGCAATTCCACCTCTACTTAATGCAGAGTACCTTTCTTCTCCAAAAAGGCTACCTCATTTGATGATTAATCTCTGCTCCCAGAATTTTTAATGGTTTACATTACTATCATGCATTCTTGGGTCTTAAACTCATCTAAACTAGATAAATAAAAAGAGATGTGATTGACCTAGAGAAAGAGTTTACAGTAATGATAATCCAAACATTTGGGCGGTCAGAGATGATTAAAAATACAGAAAATTGCATATTCATGCAACTAAACCACAAAATTTCTGTGTCTTCACTTAGAACTGCTGCCACTCAATAGCAAAACTTCATTGGCTACAATTATCAGTCTTAAAATAACGTGGGCTCTGAAGTTCACAGGAGTCATTCCAAACTTGGTTTTAAGACAAAGGTTATTTAGTCAAGGTTGAAATTACCTTTCTCAGTGAACATCATGTAAACTGCAACTCTCCCAGTGTTTTTAGCCACTCAAACTACCACTGATCTTCCTGGTCATGTTTCTGTCTTGTTCCACCCTTGGTGTGGTTTCAGAAGTTGAGCATCCCTAGGCAAATTATTTCGCTTTTTCTTTTCCTTTTTTTCTTTTTTAAAATTTCTTCTTTTTTTTCTCTCCTCTTTTCTTTAATCAGCCCTGTATTTGTTATTTAGCCTCACTGGTTGAGCTTCTTTTTAGGCAGCATATTCTTACCGTAAATACATCAGCCTTTTTGAAGACCAGCAGCAAATACATTAAAACATTCAAGGGCACTGTGTCTATAATTCATTACACTATTTCAGTGAGCTAATTCAAATAGGTTAACATGCAGTGAGAGCCAGAATAAGTAACACAGCAACATAGTTTTACCAACTGCCAGTCCTCTTTTTGCAATGAAAGCTAAAATAAGAAGATTCCTGGCACGAAAGACTCCTGGTACTATAACACATCAAACAGACTTCCATAAATGAGTACAAATAGGTGTTTAGTATGAATAGAATGTCTGCCATACAAACTACCTTCTAGAATTCACTCCATGCTTCCCACCACTTGCTTTTCCATGTGGTCAGTCTGCCATCACTTCTTCTCCAACAGCCCTGACCAGCATCTCTGGCAAGAGCTGCTCTCCCTTTTTACAAGTAGGGGGTCACAGCTCTGGAGTTCACCTTCTTCTGAATCAGAGTGACACTGCTGAGCTCATCATTAGGTCTTTTCTGCAGAGCTGTTCAGCATGTCATGAGTCGGCTCCCTGGTTTTGACACGTTTCTCTTCACCATTTTCAACATAAAAAAAGAGGGGCATAGTTCAAATCAAAGAAACTGCTTGCAAGTTGTAAATCCTTGTTTCCTGTGAATTATAGTATTTATGCATTACACACTATGACCACAAAAACCACAGAAACTCTGCCAGGTCCCCCCTGATGCAGCAGTATCTCCAGCTACCTCCAGGTTTCCTATACCGCTCTACAAAATCCTCAGTCTTCTCCCACGTCCCCAAAGTTCACCAGCCACCCACACCACAACATCGCTCTTCTGTCTCCTTTGGCCTTTAGCTAAGGCACAGACAGTACAGACTGACATTAATGAGAGCTGCATATTTGCACAGGGGCCAGCAGAGTGACACAGAGCGAGCCCAGGATTGGTTCCTCCTTGCCCCTTTGTAAATGGTCAAATAAAATGGTGTAAATAACTCTTGCCTCTGCCCAGTTAGTGATTTTCATAAAATGTGAGAGTATTATCTTTGGGACCTCTCCCGCTTTTTCCAGTTCTGCTGAGTTGAGTAACAAGTCCACAAATTACTGGAAGACAGTGACAAACGCTGCAATTGCGTAATGGTTGTTTCTTTCTGAAATGCAGGAAAAGGTGACACTATCACGCACAACACAAGTATCAGCTGTCTTGTTCTCTGTCAGCATCTCTTGACTTGGGGGAAAACCCTTAGGTTGCTCCTAAGATTGAGCGTGCATGCCCACATCTCCCCATCAGTGCTCCCTCATGGTCCCCTGTGGAGAGGTTTGCCTTTATTAAACCACCAGCCACAACTCTGGTTTGTTGTCATTTACAGCTTTCTTATACCATAGCTTATATACCATGGGTTTTTATATATGTGTATGTGTATATATATAAATAAATGCTGAAACAAAACAAGCAATGGGGCTTTATTTATATCTATATTGAAATTATTTTTATATATAACGGATATATATGCACTATCACAAGCTACCTCACATATTGCTGGACAATCACCAGAAGTGCCACACATCCATTTCTAATAATCTCATCCTGGAATTCCCACCAAACAGAATGAAAATGCAGTTCTTCCCTGAAAGCCACTGGCAAAGGTAGTTAGGCTAAACACCAGTTACCTTTGTGTGACTTGAGTCCAAGCCTTGCTTTGAATCCTATATTAAGTTTTTTCTATGCTGCTGTCAGGAATTTTTACATTAAAAGGCAGAAGTAGAGCAAGTGCACAGCTGTAACAGCATAATTATTAGAAAACACGTACACAACAGTAGATTTTACACATTTGATCACGTGTATTGCAAGAAGAAAAACAAGCTTCTAAATCCCTCTCTTTGCCACAGCCAGCTAGAAGTTTAGTAGACGTTAAATCTACATTAAATAATCAAGATTTTTAATAACAGCGCTGGGAAATAATAAAGCTCCACTACTTTTTTTGTTGGCGTGTTACTGCTTTGTAGGTAACACACATTGATCAGCTTTTCAGGTGTCTGAAAGGACCAATTACTGCCAAATCAAATTTAGGTGTTTGTATTGAGAAAGTTGTGATTAAATTCTTCTAACAAAGAAGTGAATACAGCTTTCACAAAATACGCTTTATAGATTTCTTCACTCTTACTTCACAATTGCACTGTAGCCAACAGGAAGGTGTAGGTACCAAGAAAGCTGTTTGGCATAGCAGGGTAAAGCATACAGTTGAACTTTTCTGCCAAAATGCTTGGAAGGAAAAGAGCGAATAGGTACATTCCACTGCTAGCATCATATTTTTCTGTGTTAAAACCTCCTGTGGTTATAAATTTAGTTCTTATTTCTTACTCTCAGACCTAGTGGGGAAAAATACATTAGCTCACAGCAGATGAAGAACGTGTATATTGATGGATTTTATTCTTCGTTTGGCTTTTCTGCAACTGTAATAATTAGAAACATAATTAATCCTCAGGGAATGCTTAGGCCTCAGAAGAAAGTTTGGCAGCAAGAAACAGGTGCTATAAGTCATTTCTGAATGCAGAAGGTCCGCACTATGCCTCTAGCCTCCTGGGAGACAGCTTTTTCCTCTGTTTGTAGAGCACCTGGAACCTGGATTTTGGCCAGGGTTTCAAAATTATATTATAAATTTGAAATATTTACATTATTATAAGTATAATATATATTATGTATNCGGAGGGAAATTAAATTCCTTCTTCTAAAAAATTATTCAATTACTCAAGATACAAATCTGAGTCACAAAAGGAAAGGAGAAAAAAAAAAATATCAAAAACCGCATATAGCATATGGGCCAAACTATGCGACTAATTTCCAGAAAGAAAAGGACACAGAACAGTAGGTGTAGGGCCAGTGGTGGGAGGAGGGGGGGGGGGCTGGTTATAAACGCAGTGTCAGGATTTGCTAGAAAGCAGATAAAATAGTAGACTATCAGTCATGGTACTTGCAAAAGAGTGTGTGTTGCTACACACGCTGACTGTCTGCCAGCCAGTTGCAAGCCAGTGATTTTGCTTCAGCTTTCTGGCTTGGGAAGCTTGCACGGTACATAATACAAAATAGAGGCGTCACAAACTGGAAAAGCAATTCCCCACAGGCGAGGCACAAGCATCAGACCCTGCTGAGTCCAGGATGAGCCATGGCTGTGGGAGCAGAGGAAAGGCACTAGCTGGAAACAATCAACCCCACAGAGCAAGTAATTAAATATTCCTTTGCTTTCCTCACCACGTTAGTAGCAGAGCGACTAAGCCATTACTACTCACTTTCTTAAGGCTCCATCTTTGGTTTGGGCACCGTCACGCTGGAGAACCTGCGAGGCCCTCAAAGGCCGCGTCCTGCAGCTCTGTGCTGGCCCGGCCCCTCACGGCGCCAGCCCAGGCCCCTCACGCACCCGCGGGCCTCCCTTCAGGACCCAGCACTTGCTGTGCAGCCACGGAAGAAACCACACGCAGGAACATTTGAGCTTCCCCACCACCCACAAACACGCTTACCACACGGCAGAGAAGCCCAGCGCAAGTTAAGGTCCCTTCAGGAAGCATAGCAAGGCAGACCAACACCTCTCTGAAGCAGGATTCAGGAGGGGAAAGCCCTCTCTCCCCCTCCTTTGGGCTGGGATGAGGTGGGCTGGAGTGGGCTCCAGAGAGGCAGGTGGGGGGGCGTAATGAGAGACTCCCCCACAGGGGCAAAGCCCTAGAGAGAAAACACCTAATGTGCAAGCCACCCTGCATGGAGCCGAGCAGGAGAGGTAAAGGGACAGAGGCAAGCGCTTGCCTTCTCAGACGGAGTTTTCCAGGACGGGTTGTGAGGGATAATCCTCCGTTTGCCGCAGGATGGGTTCTCAACTGACGGAGGCACGAGGGAGCGCTCAGCCGGTTGCCCGGGCCTGGCAAAGCAGCTAGCGGTACTCCACCAGCTCTTTTAAGGGAGGATGAGGGGACGAGGCTGCCAGCAGCTGCTCAGGGGAAGTATTTTGGGGTTATCAGGAAAAGAGAATACAGGGGAGAAGATCACTA
>VXBH01005057.1:1609627-1639870 GCA_013400035.1 Rynchops niger | reverse complement strand
AAAAAAAAAAAAAAAGAGGTAAGGCAGCTGATAATAGGCATTTGCTCTTGCCATAAGCTCCCCTGACCAGCTTACAGGTTTTGTAAACTGCAGGAGTCAGAGGAGCATGCTCACACAGTATTAAATTATTCCAGCCCTTAGCTTAGGTATATATATGTGTGTGTGTGTGTATACATACATATATACATATATATATATTTATTTATTTCCCATGTTAATTTTTCTGGAGAGCTTGACAGATTCTGTTGTGTCAGCTATTTAGACTAGCTCCAGAAGTTTTGTAAATAAAACACTTAAAGGGGCTTTGTAAATACCCAAGTGTGTTGTTTCTTAGGGGTGTAGTCTTCCACAGCTCCTGTGAGTGTTTGAAGAGGTGTGTAAACAACCTTACATCCATACGATTTCTAGCAGTGCTTTTTCATATCCTTTTGATAAAGAGAGTAAATCTTGGTCACCTTAAAAACAGATTTTCTATAGATTATCCTAGATTTTGGGCTCCTTAATCCCCTGAATCGTTTGCTGCTTAGTTCTGAGGACAAACGAAGGTACCTGACACCTAAACTCTCCCTGGAAGTATAGGTAACGCATACCTCCAAATCACTGTACTGAAGTTTCTCTCAATAGACTGAAACCAGAGCAGTCATGTTTCTGCCTGCCTGGCCTACTAACCATCCAACTTGGTTTATTAACTTTTTGGTTTCCCACACATAACACCCGTTATTACAAAACTGAGCGTGGAAGAGGCACTCCAGTCCATGTGCCTGCAGATTTTTTTTTTTTTTTAAATTAATCTGATGCCTGATGACATAAAAGTATGTTTGCATTTATGCTGACCAAAGGCGGTGTTCCCTCTTGCAGGTCGCTCTGTTTTGCTGCCGCGGGAATTTCCAGAACTGGATAACAGAAAGGAAAAGCTGTGTGCCGGTGTGGAGTCTGTACCACTCCAGCAGTAAGAACCTGAGGGCTGAAATCATCTCCCCCCAGCGGGGAGGACATATCAGAGCAGCACTCCATCTGTACCTGATGGGTGGTGTGCGCTGCACCGCGGGACAGCCATGGAAGTGCCTGCAGACACAGCAGGTGCCCTCACCTTTCTCTCCTCCCTCTGTCCACGCCTACAGCCTTGATCACGGCAACCGTTGCAGTTTGGGGGACAAGGTGATTAGTAAACTTCACAAATCTTCTTTTTAAAAAGAAGAACTACTGTAAAGAAAGAATTAAAAAAACTCAGCATTGTTTTCCACCGCTAAAGGGCCCTCTGCATCAATTCTGTTCCCTTTAAAGTCTGGAATGCTTGTGTTGGTTGGTTTTGGGGAGTGTAGGGTTTTTTTCTGTGTCCTAAACAGCTTCAGATTTCCATAAATTAGAAACACATTGAAGTTTTGGAAAACAATTGTCTGGCAGTTGTTTTTATGAGAAAAAACATACTGCAAACACAACTGCAGACTGTGCTATACCAAGACCTTTCAGGTTGGATTGGACTGAGCAATGCAGGACCAGCCTAAATATATACATCAGCCAAGCCCAGCACACAAAGCCAGGGTCTTAGATGCAGGTTACATGTAAATGTGATAGTATACTCCCACTGATTAATCTTTCAACCAAGGTAATCTGGGAATAAATCCACACGAGTTTTGTATTTTGAGAGAGTCCAAGATGACAGATTTTTTTCATATACAGAACTGTATCTGGTTCAAAAAGGTGTAGGCAGGTAATAGTGGAAGCTTAATGCTTGTACATGAAAGCAAGAATAAGTAAAACTGCAAAAGTAACTGACGAGTCCACTAAGCTAAAGCCACATCAAAGAGTTATTTACTCCTTCCAATAATACTGAGGGGCAACGGACGACAATTAAGTGTTCTGTCATTACAAATTGCTTCAAAACTAATTTAGAGATAGCATAGTCTGATGGTCCAAAGAGATACTAGTTTTTCATTTAATCCAGATAACACACAATATTAACTGAATCACTAAATCTATTAATGACATAGATTATTTTTCAAATCATAAAAAATCATAGCTGTGGATGGTGTTGGTTTTCCCCTGTAAAGTACTTGCATTTGATCAACATGAATAAGGACAAAGCCTTCCAGAAGTGAATATTGACGCAGCGTGTCTCTAAACTTCAATTGCTCTCTCTGAAGCACCTGAGGAGCTCACTTTCCAGCAGCACTGAAAACGCACCCACTTAGCAAAAAAAGGTCCCTTTGCAGTGCTGTATACTGTTACCTCAAAATTGCCAAACTGGGTATCATTTGAAAAATTCAGCCTACATTTCAAGAGAAGTATAGTGCCAGTGAGAATTTGGAAACCCCTGCAATTTGTAAGATCAGACAAAGAGTTCAATATTTAACCATGTGTCTAAGAACTAAGATACAGTTACGAAGAAAATCTTACTTCTTTGACCTTTATTAAAGTAGAATTTTAAAAAATATGAAATGGGCAATAGCAGCATCAAACCTCTCATGTAATGGCTTCAAGGGTCTGTGCAAACTCATCTCAAACATGCTCTACTCACAAATGACAACAGATTAGTTTTTGGCAGATTAGATGGGAAGTCTGTGTAGCACATCATGTCACAACATAATGAGGAAGGAAGCCAGGAGAATTTAGGAACAGAACAGAGAAAGTTGGTTTGGGTTTTCTGACACAGACCCTTATAATAGAGTGTCTTGCCATCCTCTTTGGTAAAGACTTGTGGTAAAGAGCATGAGGAAATGCAAATATATTAAGTAACATCTGTAAAATCCTGTTTTAAAATCTCAGCACCATCAATGCCCAGAACTCACTGTGCTTTCACAGTCAATGGTACAGTATATGCTGAACTTTCAATGAAAACAGGAACAAAAACAACTCTTATTTGCTTTATCTTCAGTATATGTTTTTGTCTATTTTTTTTTGTCTATATTTTGCTTTTCATCTAATTGCAAAGACCTGAAGTTACATGTTTGTCTAAGTCTTCTTCTTGTGAGTTTTTCTCATGCATACACCTAAAGTTACATTGTAGGACACTGTTACAGAATGTGCTTCAAAGTACACAAAATACACAAATGGTTTCACGGTTTAGATCCTAAATTACCTTCAAAGCATTGGAGAAACAGGAACAAGGGATGCTAGGGCTATGTCATGATGACAAAATGCAGATATTTCTAGCATGGAATTTAATAAGCCATTCTGGACATGTAGTAGTCAAATTTTCATTTGACAACTAGCTTGTTTATTTATTTATTTATATATAGCATTCCATGTTCATGCAATAACGAGCCTTTAAACTGAGATTACAGGTCTGATTGGCAAGAGGTTCAGTACAAATATAACCTGGGGGAAATTCCATATTGGAGGAAATGCATTTTTGGTGTGTGTCTGAAGTCATGCAAACGCCGAGGATGTGAAGGAGAGGAGCAGCCAGGCTCATCATGCAGTACATTGCCTCCTTCCGTCAGCACTTGGATCATCCTCACCCCTGTTACCCTACACTGTCAATGCCGAATGCGACTATCTCACTTGACTCGACAAGAGCAAGCATAGTTTTGCCTGCAGCTGACTAGAACTCTGGCACAGGTTGCCCAGAGGGGTGGTAGATGCCCTGTCCCTGAAAAAATTCAAGGTCAGGTTGGACGGGGCTCTGAGCAACCTCATCTAGTTGAAGATGTCCCTGCTCATTGCAGGGGGGTTGGACTAGATGGCAGTTAAAGGTCCCTTCCAACCCAAACCGTTCTATGATTCTATGACTCTTCCTTCAGTAGTGAAGTATTTGTTATATCAACTCTTAAGCTTCACACAAAAAAGCAGAATAGCCCCTGCGGGTTCAGCTACAACCTTTCCTGTGGGATTTGCTCATAGGCTTCCTATAGCAACATGTGCAAGTACCACTTAGCCTTAACCTTGCTTACTTGGAGAGCCAGTAGTACTTGAAACAGACAGTTACAGTGTATAGTTACAACATACAGTTATAGTTTAAGGTATAACTCATTGAAACCACAGAGCACCCCCATCAGATGCTCAGTATTTGCCAAGATGAATTAAGTGGGATTTCTAGAACTGAGAGGGAAACTTTGGGATACCTCAAAATGGCTAAGCAGCTCAAAGAAATCAGAGCCTGTATTTTGCCTCCTGCATTTGCCAGAAAAAAAAGAATACTTCCTTCTCTTTGCAGCACACCCCAAAATACTTAAGATTATAATCATCAGAAAGATCGGGAATCTTGTTTTCATCCAAATAGATGCATGGCAAAAATTCCACTTTTGTATTCTTTTAAGCCTCAGTTTTTGCTCTCAGGATGTGTCATGTTCTTACCACTGAAAAGAAGGGTTGCTCTTCCGTGGTATCCAGAGAGCAAGTATTAAGATTGTGGCATTTTGTACTGTTCAGGAAGATGTTTATGAAAATTATTCCCTGTTATCGAAAAGATGCAGTGTCCAAAAGTGCTGTTCCCATTAGAAGTTCATATTGTTGGAAATACTAAGGGCTCTCTCTTCTTCTGGACAAACAGCCTCTGTAAGGTCACACAACCCTCTAGACATAACATAATGACAAAGACATTTTTGCATGATGATGCACAAGCGTTCATTACACACTCTCCACGTTATTTGCACTTTCTCTTTTCCCATCACTGTCCTGAGAAGTTCATTACTAATACAGGATAGAAGACTGTAAGCATTAAAATGTTATGTAGTGGACATGAGAAGTCCATACGGATCTCTGCTGAATGAGCCATGGAAGACCTCCTTCATGCTTATTTTTTTCAATGTGGCTTCTGTGAGACTACATGGCAATGTTTTACGTATAACTGTTCTTCCAGCAATATGGAGCTGGCTTCTTCTGTGATTTAGGTTCCTGAACGGTATGATTCTATTCCTCTGAAATCTGCTTGAAAGAATCATCTATTTTGTAGAAACACTGTTCACATTCCTTGCCAGGTTTTTTGCACGCAAGTAACAACTAATTGATGTGGTTGTGAAGGACAAATGCTCCCTTTTATTAAGAGGCTGCTTAATGTTCTGCTCTCACGTCATAAATTTAGTGAAAATTATTGAAGCTTCTTACAAATCTAATAATAAAATTTCACAGTGGCTTTTCAAACTGCGTTCTTCAATATTCGGTTTCTACAAAATGGAAAACTACTTTAAAATAGTTATTCTGGAGAAAAAGTAAATAGTTCACTTTTGAAATAACATAACAATATTTTAATAAGAAAAGTCTGAAACTCTGAAATTCAAATGGCACCTATGCAAAAGGCATCACACCTGTTCCTAATATGAACAGAAAAGTGAATAAAATGAAAAAGAATATAATTTTAAAAGAATGACCATATTTATTTTCTATTAAAAACAGATAGTACATCAAGGTTTAAAATATAAATATCAAGATTATTGCACAGTTAGCCAACTAGCTTCGTTTGGCAGCAACGTTTAACATCACTGTGCAATAATATGCTCTGGCAGATTAAACTCCACAAAATCCATGATGTGTACCTTTTCTGTTTACATCATAAATCATCCTACAACAGTAAGATAATTGTTCTGGCGTATGTATAAAACATCATACAGTAATACAATACATGCTTTATGAAAGCTGGAAAGAAGGAAAGAAGAGATAATGTCTCTTAATGCTTCCCTTACACCTTTGACTCAAACAAATTTAAGCAACAGATATTTACCCTCCCATTTGCAGTCATTTAACATAGGCAGTTCCAACTATACATACAAATACACATATATTAAGAGGATTTGTTATAAATAGCTATTGCTTTTATAGGCAGCTTCAAATATACAATCTTCTGAATGTATTTGAAAAAATAATGTCCCGGTTTAGTCTATAAAATAATAAGAGTTCATCCACAGGTAAATATCCTTAATTAGAATGTGACTCTGTGAATGTCCCGAAGAGTTTGTCCCAGTGGGTGAAGTAAGGAGCATAGTTTGATTTGAATTTCAGATGATGGAGATCATGATGTGGTGCTCCTCCATACAAACCAAAAGGCACAAGTCGGTGAGTTGACCATGGAAGGTCGTATCCCGAATGGTCCTCCACTGACAACCAAATGTTTACAAGGAAGAAAATCATTTCTGTCAAAGGATGGCATCCGAGGAGCACTGGGTTGATAGCAGCAAAAAATCCCAGTGAGAGCAACTCCCACACACCGGAATACTGTGTAGTAAGAGCAAACGTCGACACATGCTTGTGATGAACCTTGTGGAAGGTCTTGTAGAGCCAAGGCACCTTGTGGTGAAGCAAATGCCACAGGAAGTACTCGAAATCAAACAGAAGCAGGCAAACTACTACTTCCAGCAGGACTTTAGGCAGCTCTGGAGCTATCACTGGTAGATTCATTGGTCTCCAGTACCAGTGGAGAAATGTCACCGGGAAAATAAAAACAACATGGTGATACGCACTTCGAATAATGCAAGGCACCATCATTCCAAGAGTCGGATAGTTCTGCGGCTGGATTTTGTATTTTCTCAGGTTTGTTAGTCTCGTGCTTAAAAAGTCCAGTGCAATATATGGAAGACAGAAAGCCATGTATGCTGTAAAAGAAAACAGCACTGGAAAAAAGGGTGACTTGATCAATGGCTCCTTTGCTGTGACAAAGTCCCAAAGAGGCTGCAGGCACAACCTGTCCCACAGTCCATCCATCGCGTAGCTGAGCAGCACGCTGTCTGGCAGGCTGCAGTTCATGCTGATTGCAGTCTGAGAGGTCTGTAAATCCTGCAAGCCTTTATCTAGCCTGCTCGAGGGAAAGCTCCGCCCATCAGAAATCCTTACTTAGTAATACGTAGCTTTAAAGAGGAAGTTGCCTTTCCTGTTATACAGAAGCGGTATAATGCATTAAACCTCAGAACAGAATTAGCTGGCCAGGGTAATCACTGGTGCTCTACAAGAGACTTGCATGATAGGAAAAATAAGCAGAAATGCAAACTCTTAACACTGGAATTCAGAGAAAGAGGGTAGGAACATTTTCCACTCCACTTGAAAGATTTGCACACACTTGAAGAACTGCTGTCTCTTTCTAATTTTAAATTGTGTCATCATTTGTTAACCTCTTGCCTTTACAGGTAAGGAAATACAACCTACCATTGTTTTTTTTTTTATGTGACTGCAACCAAAGATGTATATGTACCTAAACTCCAGTTCTGACCTGTGGATGTTTGGTGGGCAATGGATGGGTGCTAACACACTTTTTCTGAATGATGCCTTGGGTATACAACAGGCTAAATCAAAACCTTAAGGAGACCTACACTGTACTTCTAGTCTGAACGTGGTGGCTGTGACTTACCTCCATCTACTTTTGAGGTCATGTTCTCCTTTACGCTCCTGTATCTTCTTGACATGGCAAGATCCACCTGACTTGACTAGATGCAAAATTGAGCCAACAACTTTTGAAGAACAAAATATCCCCCAGTTGCTGGGATGAATACGAGGCAAAATCTCATTATGCTTCCAAACAGATACTTAGTGACGTTATTACAGTATTCACTCCACATCTCAACAGCTCTGAGCAGTAGAACATGGAAATCATTCTTTATTCAAGTATCAAACTGACTCATGTAATTAAAGATCTGCTGGTTAGACCTAGGTCCTTTAAAGGATCTCCTTTGACCATAGGCAAGCACACAGCAGACAGAAGCTAGCAGGCTTGACTCCCAACATTTCTATTTTGCTAACTGTATTTTAGGGGTAAATGATGGAGGTTTTGATTTAACCCCTGAGACATCACTTCTTTTGTGCTTTTAGAAAGAGACAAACAAAGCTTTGAACATTTAGGGAAACAGAGCTTGCCATCAGCTTCCTATGAACTCACCTCTTTTGTAGGTACAGCATTTATTCTAATATTGGAAATGAGCTCAACTTCCTGGATGACTTTATTAGCTTGTTCAGACAATTTTAGTTCTTTGCTATTCAGAAAAGAAATCTGATGGGGGGAAATGGGAGACAGATTTTCCTTGCTTCTCAATCATTGAGAATGATGAACTAGCAGTGATCTTTTCTGAACTATACATGGACTTCTAATACGTTTGCTTTCAATCTCAACTATCTTCTCTTCAAGAGATTCTGCTCTTAAGGAAGTGCAGATTTTGCTCTTCTTAGACTTCAGGGAGTTCACTGAAACAGTAACATTATCTGTGCTGTCATTCAGGCAATCCGAAGTTATTTGTTGGACACAGGTATGATACAGCCTTCAAAGACTCTACCTGTTGTATATACATTTTAGAAATAGATTCAGATTTTCTGCTGTTGTGAGACTGTTCTGTTGAACTCAGTTAATTCAGAATGTCAAATGTAGAGAAACTAAAACCCAGTGAGAGACAGTAATTTAATGGATGAGGATCTATAGCCAAGAGCTGCATTTCAATCTTCTGATTGTATTTTATCCTGACATCTATTTCACAATAAGGAGATGAAAAATGCATTTGTAACTCAACCACCATCTGGGTCAGAAAATATTCTTGTGAGAGATGCTTTCTGTTGATTTATGTAGTTACAGTCAGAAATTAAGCCTCCCAGGTGGGATGCGTGAATCTCTATTTTATTAGAATTATGCAGGGACCAAATTTATTCTAGAATGTATTCCAAATCTGCCTGAAGGGAGATTGACAGAAATTACTCAGCTGACCTAAAGACACTCCTCCAACTAATCCCTAATAACCATGTAAAGTCTCAAGAAGCTTTAGAACCCCTGCTGCCTATAAGCTAAAATTTAAAGAATGGGCATTTTGCCTGCGGATTAGATCATAGAGAAATACGTTTAAATCCCTTATGGAAAAATAACGGAATTTTGCAGTCTTATTACTAGTATATCCCACAACATAAAGCCAAAGCAAGGCACAAGGTAAGCAGAACTTACCTGGGAACCTCCTGTCGCAGCCTGGAGCTGGGCTGGGCACACTGTGGGGCTGGCACCCCATCTGCTGGGCTCTGCGGGCTGGGCTACCCTGGCTGGCTACCGAGGCAGGCTCTGCAAAACCAATCTTCATGCATCAGAGAGGACAAACCCTTATTCTCCAGAAATTGAGTCCGAGCTGTTTGGCTCTGCCACCACAAAGCACTTATCACATCTTTCCACACTCCAGTTTCTTTGTCAGCGCAAGGTACAACGTGAAGAAAAGACAAAGTACACGCAAATCCTTTCCGTCCTTAATTCAGCAATACAACCCCAGCCTTTTTCGCTCAACTGGCGATGCTGCCAAGCTTTCCCATGTGTTACAAGACTCTAAATGGTTCTCAAAAAAAATCAAGACTCCTGCTACACAGTTTAGGTTGAAGGGCACATAGTTTGGAATGAGGCCCCGCAAAGGGTCTTAAATAGATTCCACATGAGCACAAGACGCAAGCACCTACCCCCAGCTGCACAGTTAGGTACAAGCTATAAGGTAAACAGCAAAACACAAAGCGAGTAGGAAAATGAGGAAAAAGTAGCAGAAGGGAAAACCAGGATCAACACACTAAAACTAATGTCATAGCAGCAGAGGCAAAAGTTCTTTTTACCTCCTCCTCTTCTCCCCCGCTGTATGGTAGGATTACTGTTGGACCAGAGATAAGGCAACGTCCCAGTGCATGCTGAGCCTTCTACCAGAAAAAAGGTGCCGGGGAAGAGGGTCTGTAACTCGTTGAGGACGGCAGGAGGGAAGCAGGACAGTAACCAGAGCAAAGGAAGCTGAGACAGCCCCTTCTCTCGTTTTAAAAGAAATTGTTACCATGCCGGGGGAAAGCACAGTAAATCTGAGGTGCTCGCATCCTAACTCACCTCTCTCCAAGAGCCCGGGTGCAAGGGGACACCGTGGCCAGCGGTGCCCACGGCAGCTCTGCGCGGCTGCGGGTCTTTACGCCCCCCCCGCGCCGAGCGACAGCCCCGCTCCGCGGGCAAGGGCGCCCCCCAGCGCAGGCACCGCTCCGCGGCACGGCCCCGGAGCGGCTGCTCCCTGTCAACCTGACCGTTGTCAGGAATTATTCCTTAGCCATTGCTAAAATTTTCAGGGATAACAAAATACACACAGCTTTGCAGCAGGACCCGTTACACCTACAGGTTGGGAGGGAAAAGAGGGAGGTTTGCGTATTTACATCTTTTCAACCTAGCATCTCCTTGGGTTTAGGTATGCTGAGATCCAGGATCTGAATCCAAAGGAGGGACATGAGCCTCTGCTCCTCACATCCCAGGTAAGCAGCCTGAACCCTTGCGCCCGTGGGTATGCTGGGTACGTGAGGATGAAGAACACATTCCTCTTCCATCTTGATGAACAACCTTAGCCTAAACACAGAATACTTTCCCTAACAGAACTAACACATTTCTTCATCAAAGTATTTTCATACCAACGCTCCACCTGCCCAACCAAGCTTCACTGAAAAACCTCTCCAGCCAACACAGAAAGAAAGCTTAATTGAAGGTTTTTTAATGAATTCCTAATAATGCCTATGGCTGGAAAGCTGCCAGTGAAGTAAATTGTGAATTCTCAAGCTTTACCTTACCAGGTTCAGTTTTCAAAATAGTAACCATCAGGAAAAGATACTAAAATTCTTTCATTCACAAGTCTTAATTCTGCAGTTGAGAAACTGATTTGCATCTTCTACAACTACACACATTCATCATTTCTGGAGGAGTCAGAATACAATACAGATAATTTTCAGCTCAGTATCCTCAGAAAATAAGACTTAGGCAATCATTACAGGTGTGTTACAGGTGTGGCTACTGTCCGTCCAACATTCTTAATTTTTTATTTCATTGATGATTTCAATGAAATCTGACTGCGGGATAGCAATGTCAGAAGGGTTTTATTCATATAAAGTTATTTGAAAATAGGCAACAAGAGAAGAGATGCCATTATTAGCACTCTCACGACAGGCAATGCTGCAGCATTGAGAGGGCAAAGACATTATAAGTGCTTTCATTATAGGAAAATCTTCCACAAAGATCCATGTTTTATTATATATCAGAAAACCTGTTCCTCCATCAAGGTTTCTCTCTTGTATCTTCTAGATTAGAGTCATTTGTGACTTTTCCTGGTATTAATATTTACTTTTTTTGTATGGCTTATTCACCATAAAGAGTAAGTGATAGAAAACTGGCTTATTTAGTTCCCAACCTGACAAAACTGTTTCTCTTACGGGGCCCAAGGGCGTAGGAGCTCTGTTTTACCACCACTTCCTCTGCTGAGGTGCTTCTATGTTGTTTGAGTTGATGTGTAAACTTTTGCCAGTGTTATCACTAGCTCCGGAATCACTCAATAGTGTAAAAATGCTCTGCATTGAGCTAGTGCATCATTCAGTACATGCCACTAACGTACACGCACTCTGCCTCCTTGGTGCCTCCTGCATGACATGAACAGTGTGAATACACTTGCAGATGACTATAAAAAAAAAAATCATTTTCTACGTCCAAGCACAATATGTGGAAAAAACCACGTGCCCTTACATCTGCGTAAACCCTCGTATGCCCAATTGTGTTGTACATTTCTAAGTCAAAGCCTTGGCTTCTGCATTCGAGATGCACACAGGTCTGTGAGTCTGGCAATCCAACAGCTGAACAGGGACTACTTCCTTTTGGCTTTCTAGCATAGTTTGATCATGTCACTAAAAGCTGAGACTACGGCAGCAGAAGGTGTCTGATGCCCTCTGTCCTGCTAGTACATTTTTGTATTACCCAAAGCTGACATTCAGCCAACTTTCAACATCGCACACATATATATCTTTAACACCAAGATGTCTATAGAACAGGCACTAGATCTGCCTGTTTCAAAGATCTGCTTTGAAAAATATACCATTCATCACTGCTCATTCTTATTAGACCAAGCTTATTGATCTTCTCCGTGTTCAGGGTGTCTCATTTTGCACATTTCTTTCCACTGCCACTTCTCCAAGTTTGTGTCACACAGTGCTTGTAACTTTAGCAAGCCAGAGAGGGAACAGCAGCTCACAATTCCCATAGCCATCCCTGCTCCAGTGAAGCAGAGAAGCTCCATAATGGCTTTTGTTTAAAGTTTCCACTGTTCTGGCTTTATTTCCAGGCACGCTGGGGGTTCATCAGCTGACAAAGCTGGCAACACATAGGATTTATTGTACCCTGCACATCTACTGTATTCAGAATGTACAGAAAGGTACAGCCTGAGCATATTTATTATTGAAGATGCCAAAGGTCAGAATCACATTTAAATGTACCACAGCAATTATTAGTTCCCTGCCTTACTATGTGATTAAATGCCATTTATGAGATTACCAGGCGGTCTGTTAAGCAATCCAATTAGCCAAGGTTTAAGAACGTGATACAAGAAGCTTTCCACCATGGCAATGGTTTGAAAGGAGCCTCACCTGAAGGCTTAGAAATGACTCAGTCTTGCGAGCAGTTATTTACAATTGGTACCTTACTTAAGAGTCTCAGAAAAGTCCCCCAAGACAATATGAATGACCTTTTAGGCTTAGGAAAAGCCTCTTTCAGGACAAAAGTAAAATAGAAGCTTACTTGGCTGTTTTACTTTTTTATTGTGCTTGTTCTGCAGATGAATAATCGTGAAAAACAGACTTGGCTTTCTGGATTCTGTCCCAAAGATTCACATGCATTCATAAAACAAGAAGTGAAACACAATGCACTGCTCCAAACTCCAAGCAGGTCTCATGTTTATTGAAATATCTCAAGCTTAACAGACATGATGCACATGGCTCTTGCTGTATCACATACCCTGACAACTGCTAAACTAGGGACTTCAGATTCCTACAGAAACTTCCTTTCAGCACAGCAAGGTGAAGCAAATACAGCTGCTACAAATATGAAGCAAACTTAGACGTCCTGCTAGGAATCACAACTGAAATATCATGAACCACTTTTTCCTTAAACAAAGCCTGAGGATTCCCTGAGTCTGACTTAGGAATAAAAAAAAAACCAAACAAACAAACTCCAATTTATGGCTTATGCACTGTTTTGCATTTTTTTTTTTTTTAAACACAAAAACGTTCCCCTCAGTTTAAAATGCACTATTTTCTATGCCATGTAGAAAAGGACTTTTATCCTATTGGGATTACTGACAGAAATCTGTGTTGAATGCAACCATGGCACTGAATTCATCACTTAGACGGAGGCAACTGACTCTGGAGATTGTTCATACATCTACAATTGGCATGGAACTTTTGTTCCAACGTCCTCTGCATAGTCAATGGAAAGAGCAAGGCACCTATATCACAGGCAATTACAGCTCCAAAGTCAGAGCCCCGAAGCAGACGTGAATCCTCTCCTCCCTTAAATGGGGGCTTAGCCCCATTTTGAAGTGGAAACTGAGACAAATGGGAACTGCTGTTAATACTGGCAGGCTTCACCAGGGTGCTGTACGGATCCCGAACACAATGGTGGCAAGCACCATATAAGCAGCTAAGTAAACAGATCTTCAAAGCAGCATATGATTAAGGGGGTAAGCCCACACAGATTAAGTGACTTGAGCTACAGAAGTAACGCTTTGGCTCTTCCCTTGCCAGTAGTATAGTGGGGCAGCTTGTTTTCTAGTGGTCAGTGCAGAAAAAAAAAAAAAACAAAAAAAAAAAAAACACACCCCCAAAACACGAGTCCATTACATCATTCTCCTTGAAAGCCATAACCTATTGACAAAGCTAACTGAAAGTGGTATTTCTTTTAACTGTTTCTCTTGTTCCAGTAACGTGCAAGGGCAAATAACAACCCTTATTCCATAGCTGGTATGTGAAACATGAAAGGCTTCAGGGACACCATTAAATCAATAAAAATGAAGCAATGAATCAGTCCCAAAACAGAAGTTTTCAACTGCCAGTGGTGATCTTCTCTAGCTTCATGATAGTTCTTTGGGGCAATATTGAAAAACAAAGTCATCTGGTGTAGCTAGCTTGTATGTGACAGCTAAAATAAGAACACAGCAAAAAGCCACTAAGTGCTTTTTAAAGTACCAGCACCAAACGGGTCACTGCAGTACAAGGAATACTTCTGAAAGGTACTCAGAAATGGCTAGTACTGAGAAATGGCAGCGTTTCATGCACAGTGAAATACTTACTGTTTTAATTGTCAAGCACCTGAGGTGCTGAATGGACTAACTTGTCTTTCAGACATGTCACTAAATTTACGTGCACATGACATACTCCATTTCTGCAGAGTCACACTGCTGTTTTTTTGAGTACCATGCCACTGTGTGCAAAATCAGCAGGATACAATGAGGATTTCTGCAGGAGAGAGAAATAATACTAAGAAAAACAAACCAAATATGAATCCACTTCAGTAGTCTTTGCTGGCATTTTAAAAATGCATCATAAATAAGCAAGGTAACATTGTTGTCAGAAAAGCACATGCTCCAAGAAAGATGGAGACTAATACTGGTGAACTAATACTCTGAAATACTAAGCCAGTTTAGAGATACTTCCTAATCATGTTAATTATTTCATTATACATGCGGTAAGGCGCATCAAGGCCCCAGATGAAATCCAAATGTTCCCATTCTGGAATGTTTTTGCGGTAAACCAAGTTTGTGATCTGAGTGAGCAGCATAGCAATGTCCTTTGGGTCAGCCAGCCAGTCCTGTCCACCAGTCCACACCGCGGTTGGTACAGTCATCTCTTTTATTTTGTAGAAAGGCGGAGTAGACTGAGGAGAGGGAAAAGGAAAACAAAAGCATTAGAAAGAACAAGTCTTCAGCGTGATACTACACTGCAGTGTAACACACTAGCAAAGGCAAGAAGAATGTGTCCGATTCTCATTTTCTCTTCCTCTCTTGGGCAGCTAGAGGTGGAGTCCTGACTCAACAGAAAATGTAACTCCAAGAGTCATGCAATATTGTAGCACGCAAAGCAGTAAAGATGTGGTTTGAGGAGTTTACAAGACAGCAGGGTAGCAGAAGTCTCAGAGAATGCATTCCATTCAAGTTATTTCTAAACCCTAATCAAATAGCAGAAGTGATTGCTACTCTGAAAGTATGATACTGCAATCTTTCCCAGTCACTAAAGTGACAAGAAGCAAAATATTTTTAGTATTGCACACAGCAATTTAGAAACAAACACGCATGAAGATTAAACAGGCAGAAGACAAGCAATACACATGAATTGACAGTCTGTGCCTTATTGTGAGAAGCGCAGTGTGATCTCATGATGTAGGCAGGCAGGACCACCCTTGAGAAACAGTGTGCCATCACAGCTTCGTATCCGAGCATGGTCTCCATCCTGACTTATGATAACTCAGAGCTCTATAGTCCTGTCTTGCATGGTTTNGTGGTTGGTTGTTTGTGTGGGTTTTTTTGGTTTTTTTGGTTTTTTTTGTTTTTTTCTTTTTTTTTTTTTTTTGAAAAAGCAGTCTGGTTACTGGGCAACAGTAGCAGCTCTTTAGCATACAGCATAAACATGGTACCCAGAGAAGTGCCCAAGGACTTTTTTTTTTGTGACACTTAAGAATTATATCCATAAAAGATGTCTACCTGGTTGTAGTGAACCATATTTGCAGCCTTGCTTCCCCAGTCATAAGCTTTGAGCTCCCCAGTCTTCACAGCCTAGAAATACACAAATATTCACACATACAAAGAAGAACTGCAACACTTCTATTGCAGGAATAATAAAAAAAAAGTATAGGTCATCTGGAGAACCAGCAAAGGCAACTGACACAAGAAACAGTGAAATGCCAAGAATTAACAAGGGCAAGTGTCACTACTTTGCCCAGTGTCACAGGAGCGGGAAACATTAACATTCAGTACCATTAGACTTTGTCCCTTAAGACTTCACACTCTTTCAAAGCAATGGTAGGGAAGATTAAAGAAAACAGATCAGTGTATCGAAAGCCAGGATGTGGCAGCTCTGTGCTTACTTCTGAAATATTCATCTTGCTGTCTAAATGTCCACAATTATGAATACAGCATGGAGCTTTCCTAGAAAGTCTACTCTCTATGATTTACCACCTATTATTTTTCAGAAACAGAAGTCTACATAACGGGGCTCTGGGAAAAAAAAAAAAGTCTTCACAAATTTCTTTCCAAGCCAACGCTTGAAGAGCTATGGACAGCAGATCACATTGCTTACGAATAGATGACCAGTTACAAGATCACAAGTAGCACCGACCACTGCTTCCATGGCAAATGTCTTCTCATATTTGGCAGCCTGCTGAGCAAGCTTCAGGCACAATAGCATTACAGGCATGAAACAGCGCCCTGAGGTGAAATTTAAAATTCACTAATAAACTAGAAAATGAAGCCAAACAGAATAGAACAGAACAGAAAGCCTGTTGCTTTTCACTGGCTAAAAATATAACTTGTAATCAAAACAGGGTTTGCCAAAAGGGAAGCAAATACTTGTTACAGCTTTTCTGAGTTAAGGTATTCTGTTGTATTGTTTGTTGGCCTGAAGTACTTACCGTTAGCCTATCTTCAAAGACATAGGGGAGAGGGGTAAGCCACCGTAAGTCAGTATCATCAAAGCAGCTGCACAGAACAGTTGCCATTCTGAAAATTGGCAGTTCCAGAATTTCACTTGGGCTATGCTTTATACATATTTTGGCATTTTATTCCATTTAAATATCACAGACATCAATACTCTCCGAACAAGCTAGACGCATGGACATTTTAGATTCTGTAAACTCTACCTGGCTCCAGTGGATCATGTTTTGTACAGATGTCCCCGCAGGGCAGTGTGTTGAATACACATCCACTCGGCTCTGCAACAAGATAATTAATATGGTTTACTCCTCACAGTGCAACAGTGCAACCACTACTGCTTCTTGAACAACTAACAGAAAATTTTCCATTCCTCTTAAAACTGTTCTAAACAAAAGTTAACTGGAGCCATATATACAGATGAAGTGAAAGGCTGAAATGTTTTTGGGATTACTTACATTTAACTGCAGAAATTTAAAGATGAACTTTAAACCTGATAGTCAGGGCAGTGTGTTGAATACACATCCACTCGGCTCTGCAACAAGATAATTAATATGGTTTACTCCTCACAGTGCAACAGTGCAACCACTACTGCTTCTTGAACAACTAACAGAAAATTTTCCATTCCTCTTAAAACTGTTCTAAACAAAAGTTAACTGGAGCCATATATACAGATGAAGTGAAAGGCTGAAATGTTTTTGGGATTACTTACATTTAACTGCAGAAATTTAAAGATGAACTTTAAACCTGATAGTGATATCCCTTAAGCATATTTTTTTATATATTCAGAACACCTTTTAAAAAGTGCTGGTATTGTAAGAATTGGGAGCACATTAACCAATACTTAGATAGAACCCCAGAGAAATGTTGCATTACTCTACACCTAAACTAGTAGCTGTCAGTCCAAAGTGTTTCAGAACTTTATACACTTTGAGATTAGAAGTACAAAATACCTAGGGAAAACTTAAATCCTGGCAGGAAAAAAATTATTATCCCCCGTTAAAATCATGAAAACTGTATGTGCTGTGCAAGAAAACAGAAAACTGCACTTTCACCTTCATATAAAATACAGAAAATTAACATTTTTGCACACAGAATGGTGGGAAAAAAATGCTGATTCTATCTCACTCCAATAAAAAATCCTCAGCCTTCATCCACCTGTGGGTAAACTGACAGTGGCTTGTACTGATTTCAGAGAGTTAGAAACACTTTAAGAAGCATTATGAAAAAAAGGCAGTCTCATGCCTGTTGCTGTTAGCTAGCTTTTAGATAACAATACAAGTCCTACAAACAAGTCCTTTGGAACTAGGGCCACAGATGAAACCATCAGCAAGGTCAGAAACTGGTCCCAGAGAAAATAATTGCACACGTCCACTGAGAGACCAGAAAACTTCAACAGGTCTCTTGAAAACGGTTGTATCTTTATTCTTCACTTCATTGCAAAAGGAATTAAATATTTGCACCATCATATTAACTCGCTTCTCTTACACACTTCCCCAACAGATCTAAAATAATGCATTTTAGCTTTCCAATAACATTTTAAAAGGTTAATTCTATCCATCCAAGCCGGGCAACTACATCTATACCACGGAAATATATTAATCCAAACTCAGTATGATGAAGGTGGCATTATTTTTTTTTCTAATTACATGTAAAGGACAATCAGTACAGCAATAACAATCAATACTGTGTTAAGGGTTCAAAATTCAGCTATTAAGAATCACCAAAACATACCATATTCAAGTTTCTCTCATTAAAACCACACAGAAGAAAGAATATATTGCCGCAAAGGTCATCAAGTATTCTGTGGGTGCAAACGTGGGTAGCCAGCCACTTCAGCAAATAATTCTGCGGGAGGAATTGTTTCTTTCCAAACATGTCCTACAAAATAACAAACACATAGGACAAATACGTAGTTGCATAGAATGACCTGGTTTTAGTTTTTATACTGCAACATTCTTGAGGTAATTCTTTCCATTTGCACTGGTGATGGGTGTATCGTACAAAAACGATTTATCTCCTTATCAACCTTGCGTACAGCCCAATGGGAAAGTCACGGTTAGTGCTTTTGCTACAAATGATGCAGTCCATTAGCCCCACAAAAGTCACATGGGAACTGGGACCATCATTAAAGAATCCCAAACCTAACCTCAAATTCTAATCAGTTTTAAATACACTATTTTAAAAGGAGTACTACACAGCTTCCTGTCATCAGAATTGTTTAAGGCTTAAATATTTTAAGCTGCATTTGCTAATGTGAAATGGCCTTGTACCTATAACTTCCTCTCTTCACACCATGTAAGAAAAACAAGTTGCGTGAGCTGTGATGCCCACTTCCTCTTGATGGGTATTTTTAAGATGTCCAAGGGTTTGAAAATGGCCCACTGAGAACTTCCTTAAGAGTGACACAGCTCTTCAGAGATATGCCTGACCTGTGGGTTTGTCACTGTCATGTACTTCTGCTCTCCCGTTTTTTTGCAAGTCACCATGAGAATCAAGTTCCTCAGCACAACATGAACATCTGCACAGGGCACTGATCAGCTACTGTTCTCATTAGACAAAGTTCATTATACAAGGAATGGGAGATCACAATTGTTAACATCACTTTTAGGTTAACTGCCTGTGGAGCAGGGAACTAATAATGCAGAGAGACATGTATTAAATCTGTACAAGGTAACGTAGAGAAGGGTTTATCTCACAGAACAAACAGTTCTGTGTGGGAATCTCCATGGATGGTGGAAAGAAAAGTGATGGTTAAAAATGACACATAGCGGGGTATTCACAATGTCTGACTTCAGGCACTT
The DNA here is from genome assembly GCA_013400035.1 of Rynchops niger. Lineage (NCBI taxonomy): Eukaryota > Metazoa > Chordata > Aves > Charadriiformes > Laridae > Rynchops > Rynchops niger. The sequence goes on along the minus strand of VXBH01005057.1, from coordinate 1,620,714 downwards.
ACTGTAGCCTGCCCGTCTGCCTACATTCCCTCTGATGTTAGTGGTGAAAGGTAAACTCCTCCAGAGGATGATTCACAGCATCTAAATAAAGCTGCTGCTCTTAATCACCCTCTGGAGGATCCTCTTCTAACACTAAATGATTAATTGTGAAACGAATCCGTTCAAGTTCACGATAATTCAAAAGTATTCTATATAAAGCTATCATATGAGTCGTCTAAAACAGACCAACTGTTGAATTAATCACGTGATTTCTGTAGCGTAAATTCTAGAAACGTGTAAATGGAAAAACATAATTTTATTCCACCTATTAAGTTGTAATTGTAAAATATTACTTTAAACTGATGCAAATTGTCTCATTAAATAGCAGTAAAGCCAGAAAAGCCACTGCTTACTTCCATAGCATCATTCTGGAAAAACTGGCCCAGCATTCTTGTCGAACATGTTAATCTAATCACAGCTATTAACATCCTTTGCTATGTTATTTTAAGCTAGAAAGGAGAACACCTCGTTTGGCTTAAAACATTTACACTCAAATACAAACCTTGAGCAGCAGGTCAGGAAACACTCCCAATTTTACAAGAGGGCTAGTGGCAAACTTGACTGTAGCTACTGGTGCCAAGGCAAAGAACATTTTGATTTTCTTAGCCAGCTGTGGCAAAGTCGAAAAAGCAATGAAAGCTGCAAACAATATAAGAACAATGAACAAATCTTACTGACACAAGCGTATGTAGACCGTGCACAAGTATTTTTAGATTAATAGTTTGACTGTTGTCTCTAAGATCAGTCTAGATATTTTAAATTAATCTAGCTACTATGGAACACAAATTAAATGAGGCAAATCAGAAAGATTTGGTTTTTTCTGAAAAACATGTTTTTTTTCTAACTAACCCAACACTCTTCCAGATCTTTCTAGCCACAGGTCTAAAAACACCTGAGGCAGGCCTTACATACAGCAAAATATTCTGAAAATAGGAGTCTTTAATCTACATGTCTGATAATTCCAATTTCATTATGCACAGTTCATTAACTTATTCCAATAGAAACTGCACTAGTGGCTACCTACAACTACAATTTATCATTTCAACAGCTTCCCACTTTAAGTAAACACAGAAAGGTTAAGTATTTTGGTTTTAATGTTGATGAATATTCCAGGAAGCGGCTAAGAACCAGAAGCAGCAGATTTCAAAAAACTCTATTTTTTCATCATTAAACCACATATGTGGAACTTGGTATCGTTTCAAACACAATGTATTATTTTATATACATATATATATGTATATTCTAACAAATATATTCTTGACATACCCATGGTGGTACCCTGTGAATGGCCAATGTAAAATACTTGTTCCTGGCCAGTCTTCTTTAAAATAAAGTCCACTGAGGCTGGAATGTCGTACTTGGCCATTTCATCAAAGCTACAATGCAGAGATAAAAAGTCAGTTGTGTAAGTAAAGTTATCAGTGTGAAACAGCTGCACCAAGCTTTTTTGCACTGCAGATCAGTTGTCTGGACATAAAGAAAAGCTTCTTTTGGATGAAGCAGAATGCTTCAGTGACTGAGTCTTCACACCAAGCACCGCTGAAAGCAACTAATGTTCTACTGACCATGTATGAAGGCTGTCTCAGGACATTGTATTGGCCATAAAACTCTCCTTTACTGTCCCTACATATGTGACAGCACATGTAACCAGAAAAAAAAATAATCTTGTACATTCACAATGTGACTGAACTAAGATGATGGGCAAAGAGAGGAAGAGAAGCCTGTCTGCAAACAGCGTGTGCAGTTTCTATAGTTTCTCTAGAAAGACAAAGATACCTGAAAACCCAGAATTCTTCTTGCTTCACTGTGAAGTGTGTATGTTTCCTGGACCAGGTGTTCCCTCTGCTGTTTCCCAGCCATACGTCGTAGCCCGCGTCTGCCAGCATAAAGCCGAGGCTGTTGTAATCCAAGTTTGTGATCCAGTTGCTGGCATCTGCAAGCAAACCGTGCTGCAGAAACACGGCAGGCCTTGGACCTGAAAAATAAAGCATTTACCATCATAAAGCATTTATCTTCCTGTTCATTTGGAATTGAATGCCTAAGAATAATTCAAGTGAGTTACTGAAAGTCTGCTTTAGATCTGCACTTCAAATATTTAATATACTTAATCTATTAAGATTAGCAATTTGTAAACTATTTGGAGCCATGAAATCATGTTTTCACAAAAATCTACTCTTTATCATTAAGAATTTTAAAGTAGCAACTTGTTAGTTTCCTAACTAGAGCAAAAGTCTCCTTGAAGTTCAAAACAGACAGCAAATGTGCAATAAGCAAACATGAGAAAATCAGAAGCTACAAGAAAAATACAGGTAGCCCTTACAACTGTTTCAAGCTCAAGTACTCAGCAAAGTCACCCAAACACAGAGACAGCTAAACTACTTATGACTCTTGCCCTGCTCCTAAACCTGAGGAAGGCATTCCCATTTATGTGCTACTGAGATCTTTCTTTTCCAGTTAAGACAATCCCAAACGAGGGTGCTGAACTGTGGAAATCTCTGCAGCTGGTACTGATATCTCTATGCAACTCCCTTCCACTACCAAAGCGGTGGCAGAACCTGAAGAGCAGTATGGGCAGCCAACAAGGGAATCTATGTTTCAAAGGACTTTCTCCTCTTGACTTACATAGTTAAAAGAACCACAGTCAAGACCCAGGTGGAATTTAGGAAGCCTCTCTCCTGACTTACCCATTCTGAAAGGGCAAATGACACCTTTATGTGGAATGCAGATTTAAAAAATAGAAGGTTCCTGCTTCTACACAAAGAAAATAAATCAACATATAATCCTTTAGGAGGAACATGACCTTCAGAAAATCCAAAGACCTGCCTCTAGATCTTGCAGTAGCACAGGTGTTTGAGGTTTTTTTTTTCTTGCTTTAATAACTGAAGTCTGATAACATACTAACTTTAGGTCAATGCCAGAGATTACTCAGGAATTTACCTCCTCTGATAACACATCATTCTACTATGATACTAAACTCACGCAATACTTCCTCCATTGATAATTTAGACCTGGATCTTTCAGCAGAAACAGCCAAATCACAACTCTTTCAGTCACCTACACCCTCCATTCCAAGTCACATCAAGAGATGTTTTCTGTGAGTTACACAATGCAAATTAGCAATATCCTTTCCCCCGGCAACCTTTACACCTGTGACAAGGAACCTTTTCAGTGCCTGCTTTTCCCATTTTGTTAAAAAAAAAAAACAAAAAAAACAAAAAAAAAAACAAAACCACACGTCATGGCATACTGTTCCTGCAACCAGAGCAAATATCCAGCAGTGCCAAACTGGGACTGGAAAGAGGACAGTTCAACAGTGCTGCTTACACCACTCCAGTAATACTTCATTGCCATCTGAACGGTGTGCAGGATTTTCTAGCCTAACATTAGATTTGATTTCAGTAATGTTCACTTTCAGCTTTGATACCTTCTTCCCTTTTACTAAACCAGATCAACCAACTTCTGTTTTTTTTTGAAGAACAGGCTCTCCTCAAGCTGCTACTTGTATGTTTCGTAACACAGAAGGGGAAAACTGATTAACTGCTTTAATGCTTTAATTCTGTTCTCCTATCAGCCTCCAATTTCTGCCATTTCCTTTTTTTACTTCACTAAGCAGTCACCAGATCTGCACATGAATTGCACAATCAGATGCCAAACTGACTTGGACAATAATAATTTTGTATCACCTCTGATCCTAAAAACCCCAGAGGGGGAATAAGGGAGGTAGGTCGTTAAACTCCCCTTTTACTATAGAACATTTTGTTCTCTTCACCTGCATGCACCCCCAAGAAGCCGAAGACAGACTTACTTCCACACCCTTCTTACCCACACTATGCAGCTGTTTTAGATTTTTAGTTAATACTAAAACCAAAAATCACCAATGTTTTGCTTTTACCTTCTCTGGACATTTTTTTTTTTTTTTTAACTGAAGAACTGTAGGTTTTATTCCAAAACATCATGTGATACATAATTCCAAGGGATCCTATTCACATTATGTAGGTATTGCAAAAGAAGAATTATGGCATATATATGCTAAGTCAGCAGTGACACATCATTGGTATCTTTCTGAGAAAAGATACCAAGTCTATAAAAACTTAAGATCAACATGAACTTTGAAATCTCCATTCTTCTAGGAGATCATACTTCCCCAAATGTGCTCAGTAATCCTTTTTTTTTTTTTTTTTTTTTAAATTACAGCACTTTGCAAAACATGAACTTGGGGTCGAGGGTGTGGCAAGGGGAATGTGGAGAATTCCCACAGGTCAGGAAACTTCTGTTTGCTTATGTCATCGATGAAGGATTGAACAAAAATCAACAGGTACAAGGGCAGCCTGTCTTTTTCCTGTGGGCTTCTCTGAAATTCTTAAGTACAAAGACACCTGCCAGGTTTGACCGGCCTCATCCATGCACTGATCTTTACACACCCACCTTGTAAGAGACAGCGGACAGTGCAAACATCCTAACTCATACAAAACCGACAGATAAGGCCAGGAAGACTGTTGCTTGGCCTTTGGCAGAGGAGAGGGTTTTTCCACAGGTTCTTGTTCACACCCAAGGCTGTAGGAAAATCACTGAATTCTTTTGCGAGCTCCATGTTTTTACCTCTCACCCTAGGTTTTTTCAGTCCAAAGGGTTCTGAGACAGTCCTTTGAAAACGCACAGTGTCTATGCAAACAGGCTGCTGTTGTATGCGTGTGACTGTCTGCAGGATCTTTCATAAGGGGTGGTGACAAGACTGATACCAAATTCAGCCACTGAATTTCCATATACAGTGTATTATCTTATTATATTGTTTTACCTATTTAAGCAGCTGTGTCAAATATGACACTCCAGTAGTGTGTAGTATTGATCTGGCTTGCACCTTACCACAAAGGGAGCTTCAGAGAGGTTAAAATTAACAAATTCTTCTTTTATGCAGAAATCAGGCAGTAATTATTTTGTAAACACTCTAGTGGGAACCCTTGTAGTTTAGTTATATTTCATCAAGAAAGGGATGTGAACTGCCCCTACTTGTGAAAATGGTCAGGCATTTTTAACAAACTTACTTGTAATAAAAACATTTTAAAAAATGGGGTTTGAAATAACCCAACAATGTTACAATCAATCTCTTTTCAAGAGGACTCATTACTTAAAACCCTTATTTTCCATTTCTTAGAAAATCCAGGCCTCTCAGCCCCTTATGAAATCAAACAACAATGAAGGGCTGGTATTAACGTCACAACGGGGCAATGGCAGGAAAATAGAGCTTTCTAACTCCTTCTCCCTTCACTCTAAATGTGCCTAATCTGTTTTGGCCATAACATTCACCAATAAAACATTCTAACTGCACACGTCATATATTTTAATCCTTTTCTGGATTATTACAGGAACAAAAGTTTTATAAATCAAAGAGAGAGCTTTTTCATGACTTCCTATTTTTCCAAGCGGCCATAAATCTTACCGTTGCTCCTCCCACGGCCTTTTCTTCCATAAGGAATTCTGTTAACGGAAAGGATATACCCGTCTTCTGTCGTCACTTCGTACTCCTCACTAGGGTATCCCCTGTAGGTAATAATTTGACTCTGAAGAAAGAAAAGGAACCGCCTTGGAGTCAGGCTGCCAGCCGCCTCAGTTCATTAACATGTGCAAAGTACTACGGGTTCCTTCCAAAGACTTTGATGTGAAATTAAAGGATGCAGTAGGAACTCGCCATGCCACCCGCCTGTTCAACACAGACAGGCTTTCTTTTAAGACTTATCCCAGCACAGAGTCAGGAACTAGCCAGAGCACAAACCTTACTCTAGGAACTTGGGAGGCTCCCTAGCCTGTCCCTGCCCACTGTCATGTTTGTTACTCACATGCTGCTTACAGTGAGAGGAGACTGAAGTGTTGAAAAAATGATGGTAACAGGGCAAAACACCGAGATACAGATTTGTCAGACAAAAACTGAAACTACTGCCTGCTCCCAAGCATAGCAGTACCTTTCAGTGCTGGGAGGACACAGGTGCGCAAGCGAGGACAGCAAAAAGCCACTGGCACCACAGCAGCACAGGGCAGAAGAGAAGGAGGGAAGAGTTCATCTCTCCTGAAGGGAGAGGCTTCTTTAAAAACATTTCAGTTTCATATCTGAAGCTTATGCCGAATTCTCTGCTACACAGAGGACACAATCATGTTTAGGCAATGTGCTGAAGGGAACCACAAACACAGCAGCTTTAAAACACGAAGTCACACTCTTCACATGTGCAAGCTGCTGACATTGTCACCTCAGCTCCTAGTTTCATGTGCCATTTCTTACTCACCTTTCTCCTCAAACCTTATGTCTGCTGCAGAGCTTTTAAGCGACTTTGCTAACAAGCCAAACAAGAAAATAATAATAAAAAACCCCACTCCATGAATAGGTTTATCTCCTATCTCTAGCTTCATGTTATTTTCATCTAATGCAACTCCATCGGGACAGAGAACTTGCTCTTTCACTGGGTTTATGACACCAACCATGCCTTGAGAAAACATAAGAAATGCAAGACGTCATCGGAGTTCTACTCATGGGCTGCTGGGCAAGGAAGAGAAGGAGCATTTAATTAAACGTGCTGTTTCTTTTAAACATATCTTTAATCTTCCACAGCGACATTAACATTCCAAAATTACTTTAAGATTAAATTCCATTCAAATGCTACTAGCCTCAGACTAAATGACTACATTTAGTCCTCAAAATGATATTTAGATGATACTGATGATTCAAGCATTTCTTCTCTTACAGACCCTAAGCATCTCTAAAGTGAAATACCACCTTCTCGCACATGTGAAAAAAATGGCACAGTTTACACGGGGTAGAGGAAAGAGCAACTAACATAAGTTATTAATAGCAAGTATTTTCCTGGAGTCGCCTATCGCGGCAGAAGGAGAAGAGAGTTAAGACAGTAAATCCCAAATGGGAAGACAAGCAGCTGTGGGCAAGACCGCGGGAGCATCGTGCCAGCAGCGCAAGGACGCTTGGTGAGCACGCCCTTCTCTAGCAGTTAAAGCAGACAGCGTCCTCACTAGCAAAAAACACAGGTCTGGGGCAAAAAAATACGCGAGAGAGATCCGCCACCGGCAAGAGGGGACCAAGGAGGACCCGGGAGGAGGGGACGCGACAGACGGCGAGCGGGCAGAGGCTGCACCGACGGCTGCTCAGCGCCTGGAGACTCCCGGGGCTCCCCCGGCGGCTGCGGAGGGCGGCGGGCACCGGGCTGGGCCGGCGGAGCCGGAGAGGGGCCGCCCGTGCCCCTCTGCTCCTCTCCTCGTCCCGTTACGGCCCCGGGCACCTCTCCCCTCCCTCCCGGCCGCGCCACTCACGATGTTCATGTTGGTTTCGGGGTCCACATTCCTCCTCCCGCCGGCGAAGGCTCCGGAACCGGCGATGCTCAGCAGCAGGAAGGCGGCGACCACCAGGCCCCGCATCCTGGGCCCTGCGGGGAGGAGGCGGGAGGCCGCGGCGGAGCTGAACCCGGCTTATGTGCCGCCGCCGGCGCGGTACCGCGTGACGGGGGCGGGGGCGGCCGCCGGGCTGACAGGGCGAGGAGGCGGGCGGCCGCCCTCCTGTCAGCGGCGGGGCGGCAGCCGCGGCCCGGGGCCGTTCTGAGGGAGGGCGGCCGGGCTGGGGCGGCCGGNCGGGGGCGGAGGCCGCCCAGCCCCGTCGCAGCCCCCGGCCGCCGGTGCCCGGCAGCGGCCCTCAGGCTGCCTGAGCCGGCGTGATTCAGCGTGTCTCCGGTGGTGGCTCGCAGTGCCGCCCTGCGAGGGTGGGTTTTATGTCCTGCCCCGCTCCCGCCGCGGTCTCCGGGGAGAAGGCGGCATGGAGGGGGTGAGGCCGCCCCCGCCGCGACAGCGGGAGCATCCCGGGGGACGCCCTGCACCTGCAGCCGGGGAGGGGCCGGGCCGTGGCGGGGCTGCGGAGCGCCGTCAGCCGTCGCTGCCCTTCTCACATGGGCGGATCGCCCAGCCATCGCCTTTGATCGCCAGCCCAAATATATCAAACCTGATGCCAACGCGCTGCAGTCCCTGCAAACCTGGTCTGCCTGCGTGCTCTGAGGCAGCTAATTGGCACTGCGTCGCGTAGCTGCGATTTCCCAGAGGTGCGTGCCGGTGGCCAGGGGACGTGTGGCCACGCTTGCGAAAACTTGGACCACACTCAACCCTATAATATAAACATTGCTGTTACTAAGTCCAGGTCCATAGCAATACCCTCAGAAGAATACAGAAACCTGATACAAATACACAGTGGTAGAGCAGGAGTGTGTCGAGAACAGAAATGTTTCGGTTTCTTTAGAAAGCAATGAAGATTTTAATTGAAAAATCCCTGAAGTTTTCACAGCATCCCCTTGTTTTGATACGTGGATGTATCACTCCATATAGGTGACACTATGCGACCCTTTGCGTTCCTGGATCCTGTTTCTTAGGGTTATTTGGTTTTAAAGAACTTGGGCGGCAAAAATATTGCTCAGTGATTCGCTTGAGTTTTCTGCCAAATTAATTACAAGGTACTCTTCCCACCTAGAGGAAAACCCAGGTTATAAAATGCTACAACTGCTCTTGTCAAACATAGTAATTACATGCTAAACTAGGCTAAATTGAAACCAGCATAAAATACAGTATTTAAGGCAATCCTGTCATTTACCACGGTATAGTTCATTTGCGTTATTTTAATAATGAAAACTGCATTTCAGGCAATCGTTCGGCTGGGTAGTGATAGGAGGGGAGAATTCTTTGTCAGCAGGTATCCATTTCAGCTCCGAGGAAATGTAGATATGAGTTTTTTCTCCCTAAAACGAGTAATTATATTTGAAGCCTTTCCCTATTCTTGTACAGGAACAGAACACTCAAGTAAACAAAGTCTTTGTATTAAATGTGAATGCAGTTGTTGTTTCCTGCCCATTTCTGGACAAGTGTTTTCCAAGAAGCTCTTGCATTTGCTGCTGCGCAACGCGGCTCTCCCTGATACCGGTCAGCCCAGCTGCAGTTTCCCCCTCCAGTGAAAGCAGCCGGGCTGTGGAAGTATTTCTGAGTTTTCCTGTGCTGTGCCGAGCCAGTCACAAAGATGGCTGCGGACAGGCATTGCATAACCATTCTCTAATTTTCCCTTTCTCGGTTTTAAGCACTTCCCTGCGCTTGTTTCATTCAATAGGCATCCGTGGCAAAACAAAGCACATAGATGAAACTACATTTATAAAAATACAGATAGTAGGGCAAATTTATGCATTCCAGAAGGAAAATTCCTGCATTTTCCCAGGCTAGGTACCAAGCAACGTACTAAGAAAAGCAACCAGCAGGGACGGAGGCAGAGACAAGAAACTCATAGGTACTTAGCACCATTGTAAATCATTAGTGCCCACATTTGATTTTGGCCTTGCAGTTATCTTTTTTAAATATATTTTTCTCCAGCTACCTGCAACCTTTATTTTCCATAAAATACATTAATCCGCGTAGATACCCTAATTCTTTTTCCTTCCAAATTCACTGCCTCTTTTCACCACTTATCAATGTTGCGTGCTGCTTAGAGTAGTAGCTGTACTAACCTTTATCCTGAGCTCTGGAACATCAGCTCCAACAACAAAAACCAACAACCCCCTCCCCCCCAAAAAAATCACTTAGATGAGACACAAGAAGGGAGGGTGTGTTACTAAGGCTCTCCAGTTTCTTGTAGAAACCAGAAGTTCTCAAATGTAAGATTGTTTGTATGCGGGAGAGAATCGGAAAAGTGACAAAAACGGTGGGCTGAGATAAAGACAGTTTAATAGGCAGAGCAAAAGCCGTGCACACAAACGAAGCAAAACCAGGAATTCATTCCCTCTTCCCATGGGCAGGCAGGTGTTCAGCCACCCCCAGGAAAGCAGGGCTCCATCACACACAACCATTACTTGAGAAGACAAACACCATAACCCCAAATTCCTCCCCTGCCTTCTTCTTTCCCCCAGCTTTATATACTGAGCGTGAAGTCATATGGTATGGAGTAGCCCTTTGGCCAGCTGGGGTCAGCTGTCCTGGCTGTGTCTCCTCCCAACTCGTTGAGCACCCCCAGCTGACTCGCTGGTGGGGCGGTGTGACGAGCAGAAAAGGCCTCAACTGCTTAACAACAACCCAAACCACCACTGCGCTACCACCATCGCTCTCATCCCAAATCCCAAACGCAGCTCTATACCAGCTGCTAGTAAGGAAGTTCACTCTATCCCAACTGAAACCAGGCACCCTTATAGGCATTTTTATTTGCTTATTCCTACAAAATGCAGGGGGAGGGGGCTCAAATTATTATGATATTATGAAAGAACATCAGACAGTATCTAATTAAACTTCACCAGATGCTCTCACATTTTAAAATGGAATGGATACAAGAGTGGGGAGAGGTTCTGTGACGTTACTTAAAAGATCTTGTTTACAGGTAAAGGGGAAGCAAATCTTATATAGATAGGTAAAGACAAGACTTTTTTTGTTCGTATAATGAAAACAGTCTAATGGAAGAATTAGTGTAGATCTATTACAAAAACAGAAAGGATGATAATGTGGTTGAAGCACTTATTTACAGGAAAAGTCACAGTAATAGTAATATTATGGTTAAAATCATTACATACACATGCACGTGGGTGCATGGACACTTCTTAGTTTCTCTTTCTTCCCCGGAGGTTGCTCCTCTGGCACTCAGATCAGCAGCTTCAGGCTGCTGGAGGCAGTAACACCAACAGCCATCAGCCACCGGCACCCGTCCTCAGGAGAAACATGGTGCTAATAGTGGTGTTTTCTTCTTCCTCTCCCCAGGATCCACTTTGGGTCATTTTTATATGTTGGCAAATGCACTTTTACACTTTTCCTTTTCCTCACTGGTTTGCAGCTTCAGGTTATGTCTGAATGGCCTATATGTGTATTTACATATGTTAGATGATAGTATTTCTTTTATTTCTTTATTACCTGTAAAATCAATGTTATGAAGCCAGGTCTGCATCTTTTTTTTTTTTTAAAAAAAACCACCTAAACATCAGTGAGTTGTTTATACCCATAGGTGCTCTGGTACCTGTCCTGGTTTGAGGTAAAACAGAACCAATTTT
>VXBH01005057.1:1580167-1602209 GCA_013400035.1 Rynchops niger | reverse complement strand
GGCTACAAAGCTGGTGAGGGGTCTGGAGGACAAACCTTCTGAGGAACGACTGAGGGAGCTGGGGTTGTTCAGCCTGGAGAAGAGGAGGCTGAGGGGAGACCTTCTCGCCCTCTACAACTACCTGAAAGGAGGTTGTAGAGAGATGGGGGCTGACCTCTTCTCCTTGGTGATAGGACGAGAGGAAATGGGTTCAAGTTATGTCAGGGGAGGTTTAGATTGGAGATTAGGAAACATTTTTTCACTGAAAGGGTTATTAAACATTGGAATAGGCTGCCCGGGGAGGTGGTGGATTCACCGTCCCTAGAGGTGTTTAAAAAAAGGGTAGATGGGGTACTTAGGGACATGGTTTAGAAGCGGCTTTTGTCAGGGTAGGTTAATGGTTGGACTTGATGATCTTAAAGGTCCCTTCCAACCTCAGCGATTCTATGATTCCTGCCACTGCCACAGTAGTCCCATGTACAGACAGGGTGACCAGCCTGAAGGGGTGTAAAATATGATGCCAGACCACAAAACATCAAGAAACCTCCCCTATGTCAGCTCTCCCTCAAAGAACATTTCATAATATAAGTAAAAGCATCAGGAGTACATAATACAACCACACCTTCTTCCTAAGACGGGGCTGGGGCAAAATCCATTGTTGTTTTCCAGCCACCCGCCAGCTTTTCTCTTACAAAGGTGGCCCTACCTAGGGAAAGAGTGGGGAGGGAGGAGAACAGGAAGGACTGGGAGCAGGACTGGCACACCACTGCTGAAAGCTGGTAGGAACAACAGCAGGGTTGAAGTCAGGAAGCTGTGGTGGCACATCCATGCTCCCCTCCACACCCTGCCACCAGAGCCTCTCCTGCCTCTCTCCTGGAAAGTGAACCTTGCAGAAATAAGGAGCAGCAGTAAAATATTTTGAGAAAAATGTGAGCCTGAACTTTTTAGAACAGTCAGAGTGGCTCGATCTTCACCACAGTGAAGAAACTCACGGTGAGGTGCAGAGATGCGAGCAATCTATTTCTTGCCCTTCCGTCTCTGGAGGATCGCGCTGGGCCGCGGTGCTGCCCGGGGATGCTGTGTGCAAACTCTGCCTTCCAGGTCTTGCCCAGTGTCTTGTAAATGGGGAGAAATGGTCTTTCCCACAGGGTGGTGCTGCTGCATTGCCTGGCGTGGCGGCACAGGGAAGAGGCTGAGCTTCAGCCTCGGGAAGCGGAAAAAAACCAAACCCACATTCTGCAGTCTCCAAGTCCAATGGGCAAACCCAGAACCACACAGGGGGTGAGCCACCTCTCATTCGCACCCAAGTGTGAAGACATCACTGGAGCCTACGCTGGCGATGCAGGGAAAAAGGGAGTGAAGACAACCCTGCAGCATACATTAATGAATCAAAAGCACTTCTAAATTATATAGAAAACTACTGGAATAGACCAGAACAGTCACTTAGTAGAGGGAATTATTTATTAAGGCAATCCTGGCTAAGGACTTTGTTGTGCTGACCATGAAGTACTGTTACAGCTTAACTAAAACAAGCTCCTCCTTCTCACATAAATACATAACACTTTAGAAAGCAAACAAGGAATTGTTGTGGCGGTATGAAATATATTCACCATATAGTAGCAGGGAAAACCTTTGGTTTTCACGAGATAAATTGTCATCCAAGTCGGTAGAAACGTTTCAGGCTCAAAAATTTTTTTCTGAAAACAGGGTTATTTTTCAGCAGGAGGTACTTGATTTTTCCAATGCTGTTTTCACACAATTTTTCAAGGTACAATTTATTAAACGTTCCAAAACTGATCTGATAAAAACTCTCACTAGAATGCAAGCAATTTCAAAAGAATGAGGATTTCCTCATTTCCAACCTCATGCAATGGAAACAGATGGGATAACTTCAGCGGCTGTAAGCAGTTTCACATACTAACAATGAATTCCCGTTCACTGCACAGAATAGAGTATTATCCCAGGCAGGATTCATCTGAGATAGGATCCCTCTGTTTCTGCCTCGGGCAGATGTTACTCCAGCCAAGCGAGGCCACGCTGTCCCGGGAAGCCAGGCAGGCTCGGCCATGCAGTGCCGCAGACGAGCTTGGATCCGTCAGTGCTCGACAGGGTTGGTGGGAACACGCAGTGTCAGCTTGGCAAATTGTGCCCAGCTAGCCCAGAGTTCTCTGCCCATCACTGCACCGTGCCATGCCAGGAAATATCCTCTCTGGAGAAGAGCCTGAATATTATAATCTCTGAAAAAAAAAAAAAAAAACCAAAAACCAAAAAACAAAACAAAACAAAAAACCAACAAAAACCTCAAACCATTGCAGATACAATAAAACATTTTTTTAAATGATATAATCCAGAGACGTCTATAATGCACTTCCTGAAGCCTTTCACATGGCAGGATGAAGATGAGGTGTTCAATTTAGGTTGTATAGACCAGGGGGTAGAAGTTTGGCATGAGACTTCGCAAACCTTGGATTTTACTGTCATTTCTTCCACTTGCAGGTCATTTCTTGTTATGCTTCCTTCCCTCTCTGTTTCTCTGTGAGGAAATTCATGACAGGGCTGATATTTCACAGTGTGTTTTACACACAGAAAGCATCATTCTGGTATATAAGCTTTTATCCATTGGCTTAATTCAGCACAGAAACAGTGTTAGAAAACCCTGAAATCATTCTATCGCTCCCTACGAAAGATCTGTGTATAAAACTAGTTGAATGTTTTCTGCTGAATTAGATATGTAAAACAGGAAATACTGCCTTAATTATCAGTTAAACACAAAACAGAAAAGCCTATGAAAAAATACCTTGAAATTTAAAAAAAAAATCCAAAAATGCTAATAAAGTATTACACAGTATTATTTACTAGGATAAAAATGTATATAGTATTATTCCAACAGACTTCTATAATATGCAGCTATAGCATGAACAGCTGCTGACATGTCACGATGTGGTAAAAAAATGCAATTAGATTTTTGTAAAGTAAATGACAGCCCTAACTTACAACTTGTTGAAATAGCTTATCTTCTTTGCAGACCACACTATTCTCTACTTTTTGATATAAAATGTTGCATTAAGATCGAAAACAGTATCTTCATCACTACTAATTAGTAACGCCACCTTTTTTCCCTCTCAAATGTGCCTATTCTTCCTAAGTCATTAAGAAATACTCGTGGATAATTTTTGTCTTTTTTTAAGAACAGATTTCAAAATCAACATTAGGGCCCAGGACTCCATTGCCACGCAGAGCTGAAAAAAAGGTTATGTCATCAGTTTTAAGCAGTTTTTGCACTCCCGTCTCTTAATCTGTTGTCTGTGCACATAAACGGTGCTACTGGCTCTGACCACACTTTTGAAGCAGGGCAACGAGAAATGCTTTGTTTGAGCACAGGCAACTGAAGTCAAACAATTTTAATATGTTATATTTGAAATATGCATGAATAATAGAATTACTTGATACACATACTATTCATATATATATAAAAATACATTATACCCCTATGGCTGTACTCTTGATCTAAATAAAATTTGTGAACATCAGTCTATTTTGCTTTCCCTTCTGAGGCACAGATGGGAACAGGACGCCATGAGCAACCATTTAATACACTGCAGATGAATAACAAAATGACTAGTTCAGCATTGTTAACAATTATTTGAACTCTGATCAATTTGCTAATGACCAGAATGCAACTTTATACAGCATCAAAAGGCAGAAATTATTTGCACTTCTGAATGTGAAAATCCCGCATCGATGACTTTGGAAATGTAGTGGGAAACATCCCATTATTTATTAGTTCACCACATCAGTACTTTACCCCATGAGCTACATTTGGTCTGCAGCGCGGGTTGAGCAGCCAGCTGTAGTACATTCCTCACACAATTAGCAGGAAACCAGCGGTGAATCGCAGCTGTTGTGTTCTGGCCATCCAGGACGAGTGACCCGACCAGCTCGTCAGGTGTCACAAATGAGTAATTTGCACATTCTGCAGATAGAGTTCCAGGGTCCAAGAAGAGACAGACTTGCCACTGGAATATGCAGAAAAAACTTTGTCTGCCAATGTCCTCTTTACTTATTGCCTGTGGAGTGGGCAGTTTCTCAGTTATCTGCTTGCACAGACTCTAAATTTCTCCAACAGCTGCTGATTTTACAGGAGGAAGAGGCTCTGTATTCGGAAACAACCAAGCCTCTCCTCTGGTCTCCTGGGCTGCGTTCCAGCTTCTTCTAACTAATGCAGCTAAACCAGGTTTGTCTATCAGTACGCCTAGTCCCCTGGCACAAATTAACTCCTCTTCAAATAGCAGATGAGCCGCAGCACCTCTTCCACCCTCCCGGACAAGGATCAGCTGGAGGATCATACCTGGAATGTCAATGTTTAGAAATTCAAGCTTTAAAGATCTTCAGGAGAAAAGCAGCAGCCACCTCAATGTTTTGCTGTAGGAGGCTTGGGAAAGTAAGTCTAAAACCATACTTGAAATTAAATTGCAACTTATGTACAAAATTCAGGCACACTCTAAAAATTAAAGCTGCTCCAGAGATACTTTGAGCATAAATCACAGTTTCCTGACAGATTTTCTAAGTAAAATGGCTTTGGCATTTGAAATAGTTATTTGCAAAGAGGTTAACGCAGACTGATAAACGTGGAGGTTTTTTGGTGGTGATTAGTCCATTGAAACATAATAGACTAGAACACCAAAATGCTTATTGTTGTTGAAGTTTATTGTTCAGTTTTGGTGACTGTTTACTTTATAGTTGTTTTTTTTATTATTATTATAGCCAATTATCATCTTTGAGATTATCTGTGGAGTCAACATACTGCATTTCAAATAAATCTGTGAACATTTGTATCTACAAACTCTTTATTTGCAGTCTAGCTCTCTTCTATTACTGCATTAACTTGATATTCCTGTTGCTGTATGTAGACTTTAGCCAACTAAAAATATGAAAGAAGAATCTAATTGAGAGATGCCTTGTTTCACAGGAGTAACATCTTCATCAGTGTAACACTACAGAGCCACCTCCATCTCAGTCACGGCTGTGCAGTGCTGAATCCGGACGGTGCTTGTCATCTGTTGCTGTAGCTGTTTGTATCCGCAGCCAAAAATTCAACATCCTTTTGGTCTAATTCTGCTGCGACAGAATAAGCTATTGCTCCATTTGTCCAGATGTGCTGTTTGGTGCCAGTATCATTGGTGAGCCACCGCAAGTGTGTTCTTTTGATTTTCTTTGCTAGTCTTGCAAAGCACAATAATATTGAGCTAAAAATCATAGAAAATCCACACAGGAGGAATGATGCCGTGTAGCTGCCAGTTGTGTCCACAAGCCAACCTGTATGAAAGCAAATCATGGGGTTTTAAAGGCCCGTCAAAATTCTGGTAATTTACAAATCCCATGATCAACAGGAGTTTTATAAGCTTCTGGAGTTATCACATATAAATACAATCAAACAATACGGGTTTACATCACCGTCACTATACTTTTACCTCCTGGGGGAGGAATTTGTCCTCAGCAGGCAGATAAGATTTTGATGGGCTTTTGTTTAGAGGTCAAACCCATGAGAAAAGGCACAGCAGTCATCACCACAATCCTAAACAAACATCTTTCAACTCCATGGATTTAACTGGCAGTCTTTAGACATGCTTAGAGAGCCCTGAGATTAAGTACAGCATGCATGAGATCCTCATACAGAAGCATCTAGTGAGCCATGCCCTAGGCTCATGCGTCACTTAATTCCATTTTGCAATGGTTTTTGCTATGGAAAAGTAAATTAAAACCTTCAGAAGCAGAGATTAATTGGGCATTGATGTGACTAGAAGACAAAATATGCAAGACATGGCTGTTTGAAAAGAGATCTCTGTCCTTCCACAATATTCAAAACTGCGTCAAGTTCTTTCTAAAGAATGATAGGAGTACAGCTCTCATCCTTACTTCGCTGCAATCAAACTGATGGGGAAAATGATGGTTAGATTTTACAGCGATGAGCCCGTGACCAAACTACAGCAAAGCTGACTCACCCACGTGTTCAAAGCTGTCTGGAGATGAAAAAAATCAAGTCCCCCCGCACAAAAAAAACCACCTTGTAATGAAACTCTCTTTAGGTTACATTTTGAAAATCATGTAATTTCACAGTGAAACCTTTTGTTCCTTCTACTTGCACGATTTCTGAGCTACATGAAGTCATGATGTAACAGCTCTTAGAAGCCTCATTCTGTACTGGTTTGTTTTTTAAACTTCAACTTGGTCTATACAATACAAATCATCTCGTCAAGACAGGCAATAAGCAGGATCTAGATTCTTATGAAGGTCTAGGTGTGTTATTTTCCTGCCCAGGGGCTACATCCACATTCAGCGTGCACTTGCTGTCCTTTCCTTCTACATCACATCAATAGTTAAATCTGAAGTAGTGATAAGATTATAGGAAAGTAATTTGTGACGAACCTGCAACAGGTGGGCTCACTAGATACGGTATGGCATGCAGAAAATACACAACGCCCAGTGCTGATGATAACGAAGAAGTTCCCACTACATCTGCCGTCACGACAGGGATCAGCGTTACGTAGGCTCCATCAAAGTAGCCAAAGGTGAATGAGAAAGGCACAAGCAAGGGGAAGTTTTGGAGAACTGGCAGGAAAAGACAACAGAGGCCATCCATTCCCACAGCAAAGAGGTAGCAAAAGTGCCGATGCTTCTTCAAACACCTGCAAATTTCAAAACAGAAAAGAAAACGATTATCACTGAACACAGCATCTCAGTTTCTATGCCCTGGCATGCAGCGCTTCAGTCTCTTTTATATAGCTCAAATTTAAGTCAATTTCCACACACAGACTTCAAAATGAAAAGCTCAACACTGATGAGCCCAGGTAGGGAAAGCTGCTCACCTACAGCTGCAGAAGCATCTGGTAAGCAGCAGCCCACGCTGCCTGCAGTGTTCTTCGGGCTGCCCTTAGTGAGGGGAGCCACTCCACTGACAGGATTTTGCAGCCTTCTAAAGTTTCAATGTTCAAAGCAGTATTCCATCAGGCTTTACATCCCAGCTCAGCAAGGTGCTCCCAGTATTATGCAAAAGATATTACAGTATACCTCACTTAGTTGTCAGCCTTCACATCAGCCTTTAAACACTGGAGTTATCATCAGCAATTCCGCTTCTCTCTGCCCCACAAAACCAATAACTGATTTTTTCCCACAAACTGAGTAAGCACAAAGAACATGTCCTTTAGAACCAAAATCCTTCTAAATTTAGCCAGTGTCTACTGATGTTACAGGTGCTGTACACCGATGGTTGAGCGAGCTGAGTCAGCAAAGCATGGTGAGTTCTTACATACTAGAAAATATGTTAATGCTTTTAGGTCTGTCCGTCTGAGTATATGCCTGACAGTGTTGGGCCAGACCCTTGACCCTTTTCCATAACTTCTCTGCCTCCCCAGCAGCACAAAAGAGATGGAAAGGCAGAGAAAGCAGAGTGAGATCCTCAAGGAAACGGGTACAGAGGATCACACTCAAACAACTTCAGGCAGGGGGTTACATTTTCACTTTGCACAAAAATATAATTTCTTCAGGAAAAAAAGAAACAGAACCAGCAGAATTGAACAAACTCAGAAAAGACAATAACATTAAATAGTAAGCATTTCTGATAGTTAGACTGTGTGTTGGTTTGTTGTCTTGTTTTAAATGTTACGCATGCTACAGAAGAAGTCCATAATGTTAACTTTTACGTCTATTACACCTCACTTGCACCCAGCCTCCCACCAGCTAAAGCTTACACTTGCTTAGCTGTAAGCCATTACCTTCTATCTGTTAGCCATCCAAAGGTGATATTACCAATGATGTCTATGACACCAAGTATGGACATGAGGAAGGCCGCCTGGTGATGACTCACTCCAACGCTCAAAGCATAAGGCACTAGATAGACAAAAAGAGGGCTACAGCCATATGCCATAAATAAAACTGACACTGCCAGCACCATGAAGCCCGGCATCAGTAAAAAGTCATATTCCTTCCATGAACAGTAGCATAAACATTCATGAGACCACGCTTTGATTAAAGGTGAACAGACGGATATTCGTTTAAAGTCTCGTTTCTGTGCTTTGGGGACATAATCCTGTTCAAGAAACTCAGGAGCAGTTTTACAGTCCTCCTTAAGAGCAATAGGCCGCATCAAGGCACCACAGACACAGAGGTTTAAAACAAAACCTCCCAGGATGAGTAAAGCTCCACGCCAGGAAAACTGCTCGATTAAGAGCTGGACCACAGGGGCAAGGATGAAGGTACCGATTCCACTTCCCGACATGGCTATTCCGTACGCCAGCGCTTTTCTTTTGTTGAAGTATTTGCCCACCATCGCAATGGCTGGAGAATAACAGAGTGCAAACCCAAGCCCTAGAAGAGAAAGCACAGAGCAGATGGCTTAATACTAAGCACGACACATGGGAAGA
This sequence comes from Rynchops niger, assembly GCA_013400035.1. Classification (NCBI taxonomy): domain Eukaryota; kingdom Metazoa; phylum Chordata; class Aves; order Charadriiformes; family Laridae; genus Rynchops; species Rynchops niger. Next base: position 1,593,810 of record VXBH01005057.1, on the reverse strand, counting down.
CATTAAATTAAACCATATAACCTACTTGCATTAGCACAAACAAATAGGAAGCTTTTTATGATGCTGTATCAGGCAGCCCAGTCACGGTGTGAAGAGGACCAGGAGGACTCCTTTCTTCCACTGTCATGGTCACTGACTTGACAAACCTAATGGATCATCATTAATCCAAGATAACAAGGCTCAGAAAGAAGTGATGGGGTTTGCTTAATAACAAGAACAAGGATGATCAATAAACATCAGAGAAATGGTGTGTTAGCCTCTCCTGGATGCAAGATGAGGTCTTGCCCCAGGGTCTGTGCAGATGCTGGCACTGGGCACACTGTTCTGATGAGGCACCACTTTGTGTTTCGGTCTGTTGCAACCCTGAACATTAATTTTCAGGTCTCTGAAACACAGTGCAAAGAGTCTGTCTCTGTTACTAATATTCTACAATAAACCTTTTTTAGTCAGCTAAACAAACTCCACGCAGCAGCTGCTTGGAGTCCTGACCATTTTAATTCCCTGCCAGTAAGTAAAGAGGGGGGAAAAGCCTCAGAAAACAAAGCCATGTCCAATGTAGTAAACAAATATCCATCTTTTGGACTGGGAAAAAGATTGTGGTCTCTGTTGTAGAACAAGAGAGCAGATTTTAATCACCAAATAGTTGCCCTAACACTAATATTTTTCTGATTCAGCCGCAGAAATGAGTTCCTGACTAGGTTTTTGGAGCATGTCCGACATCGAGGGTAAACCAGTCCCCACTGCCTTTGGCAGGACTTGCCAATAGAGGAGATAATCACCCGGCGCCGTAACCAGCTTGCCATGTCCTCCTCAAAGGCTGCACTATGCCGAGTGGGCACAAAGCCTGCCAGGAGGGGATAAGCGGATTAGAGGGACTGTGGGCGGTGGATGCTGACACCCCTCAGGAGGCGAGGGGAGGAGCAGGGCAGAGAGCTGGGGATGGACTTGTGTGGGCAGCAGAGCTGGAGCCCTGAGCTAGACATCATCACTTGAGAGCTGTGAAAATCATACTCTATTTGGTGTACACGCCACTTATTTTTTAGTGAGTTGGCAGGGAGAAATAGGTCCCCAAAAAGCCAATAAATGTCATGTGAAAAGTGGAAACAAAAAGTTTGTGTCTGAAAACATTTTCATACCTCTTAGAAGGAACTCTGCTATTTATTGCCACTCCCCCATCTCACCTCTGCTTCGGTCCTCACAGTTTCAAGTCCTGCAGGCCTGAATATTCACCTGTTACGCTCCCACCTCCTCTCTGGGTTGGGGCACCACCGCCTTTACCAACAGTTCTCCTCTCCATTAATCAGTCCCACAGACTAGAAGTTCAGTCCTTATTGAATTGGCTCTTTAGAACTCCATGTACAAAGTGCAACTGCTTTTCCACCTCAGTATTCCCAGGGGTTCTCACTAAGGAAGCCTCAGTGGCATTAGCATGGTATGCGGCACAGTCCCTTAAGTTACAAGGAGCCTTTTTATTTGTAATGAACACATTTGTCAAAGATTAACATTGTAATACAGGAGTGACATGCACTACAATAAGGATTTTATTTTTATTTTTTTTTAAACAAGTAAGCTGCTGGCAGCACGTGAACTGCAGTAATTCCACCAACTTGTTACTAAACAGCAGGGGACCAAGTACAAGGGCTTATGTCACCGTGGCTACCAGGTCAGTATTCATGAGGAAGGAATGTCAGTGAGACCATGGGCATTTCTCAAGTTCCTCCACGCAGAGCAAACACAGCGAGATAGGACAGAGCGAAGACATTTGTTGCCACCATACCTGAACACAAATGGAGGAGCTGCCACAGCAACACTACCAACCAGGAGACTGTGTGCTTTTCAAATGGAATGCAGACAAAAATAAGGTGCACAGCTGAGGTACCAGGTATTCACCCAGTGCTGCTTGCCCCACTTACTCTTATGTTTTAAACTTTTTTTTTTTTTAATATGCAAATATTTGGGGGCAGTTAAGAACTCCTACCATAACGAACTCCTCCCAAATCACAGGCAAAAAGGGAAACCTTTTTGGGTATCACCTACAACAGAAGTCCTTCCTGACCTCCCATAATTTCACAATGTCTTCCAATCTTTAACAGAAGTTAGAGAGTTGCCTTTGCGGCGCGCTGCGTTTGGGCTGTATGAGATCCAACGAGTGCTGCAGCCCTCACAGGGGCAGCCAAAGCCTCTCATTTACAATGAAGGGAACAGGTCTGAGTATCTCTATCGATCAGTGAGGTGGCAATATGACATGAAGAAGAGATCACCCCTCTTGAAAGGGAGGACCGTAATTTTTAACATTCCCGTGTTGCTGTCATGGCAGGAACAAAGGGGCTGAATGCCTCCTACCTGTAAGGACTCCTAATGATAAGTAGAGATGTTCCAGGCTGGTGGCGAATGAACCCAAAATTAGTCCAGCAGACGCAAGCAGCCCTCCTAGCATGATACCAACTTGGCAGGATACATGATTACTGATTAAACTCCCAAGCGGGGCTTCAAAGAAACAAATAAAGCTGGTAGTTAAAGGCAGGTCCTCACGCACAGTTCGTTGCAACAGTCATGAAGGAAAAGGAAGCAGTAGGTAAGCAGGAGAAAATGGTGATCACAGCTACTCGGAGTGGTCTTCCAATATCCCCCCTATCACAACAGTGTGAGCACCACAAAACTTCTAAAAATACTTCTTCTGAAAGCGAGCATAAAACTGAAATTTACATTAGCTTTCTCAGCAGCCTTTTCAGCAGGTCAAAGTCACTGTGGGAGACAGCGACTCTGCAGTTTTTGGGGTCAAGAGAGGCCACAGCAACAGCCCACGGTGTTCATTACTCCACACGTACAACACCGAGACCTTCCCCCACCTGGAATTTGCACTTCAGCCCTCAGTAACTTCAGGTGTCAGACCCAAACAGGAAAGGTCTCACATCTTTTGGGCCATCTCCAGAGCCACTACCCCTTTTCCTGCACTTCTCCAACGTTGATGGCTCACAGATCACCCTGCTTCTACCATGGGGTATTGTCACCAGCCCTCTCCCTCTCCGTTACCTGCAATACCAGGGCAAGGTTATCCTTATTTCTCTTTTTCCCCCAAGATATATCCTGGCTGACACAGTAGAGTAGCTAATGTCTCATTACAGCTGTGTCCCTGTGCCTTTGTAGCAATTCTCAAGGATTAACCAACCCTCTTCCACAGGATTAGGGCATGGATTTTCAGCTAGCTGTACAGTTTTAAAGTAATCCCGTGAGAAATTCGGTATTCTGTACTGAATCAACTTCTGTATTGATGCATGTCATTTTTAGTAACATTGAACTTTCTTTTAAGGGAAAAGACTATTTGTAAACACACATGTTTGCTAAAAGGAGGACGACTGTGACTTGAGCCGAAGGCAAGATGCACATCCTGTGCTGTGTCTCAAATATGATTCCAATAAAAAGGCAAAAGAAACAAGTACTCAGTCAGTAGCTCTCAAACATGACTTGTCCCACTAGACCTCGACAAAAGCACATTTCTGAAAACTTAGATCATTCGACAATACAAAGTTCTGCTTCTTTTCTACAGTATGAAGACACTCCCTTCCTGCACAACTACACTGGGGAAGCAGCTTGGATATACCACACCCCAGAGATACATCTCTCTTTCCAAGCTGACTCCACCAACTTGTGAACACACTAAAACCAGATGGAGCTGCAAAAAATCAGCAACATTAGTCTTAAAAGGGTAATACACACCACAGAGCATTGTAGCACAGTCGACAATGGAATGGATCCAAGCTGTTCTGGCATAGTCCTGCCCAAAGTATGCCTGGAACTCCACAAAGAAAATGGAGATGCACCTAGGAAAGAAAACATGAATGCTGACCTGTTGAACATGGGATATTTGCCTCAGAAAACACTGGTCTCACTCTTCAGGTATAGAGAGTACCCACTTGAAGGTCCTCTCCAGCTCCCAGGAAAATCAAACCTGTGATTTGCTTAAATCCCAACGAGATGCAAAAATTTTTAAACAGTTTCTAAGGGATATTGGAAATGAAGGGCTACCTTAATGCATGAGGGACAAGGCATGAAATGGTGTGTGCAAGTTGAGTAATTCCAACAGTACTCTGTGTAAGGCACCTAGGCTAGGGTGATTTAACCAGAGAAGAGTCCTTGCTTTGCACTGGCAACAACTAAATCATAAACTGGTGTCCAGCTCTTATCCCAACAGTGGGATTAGACAATTAGGCTGATTTAGAACCTCATTTGGACAGATAATTACTCCAGAGAGATTATGAATATTATCATACCGCATGTTTCTCACTGTGGTGTCTGCTGCTAGGTTTTTATAACTCATTTTTCAACTTAAATGAAACTGAAATTGTAATTATCACCAGGAACGACTGCCCACATCATGATGTTGCTTCCCTGGTACACAAAACCTCCGCTCCCCAGTTCTTCCCTGACCTGGTTGCTCGCTAACGGTGGCATTCACATCTGCACAAACTGGCAGAGGGCAGGGCCAGCATAGTACCTATAGAGCCCACACCACCTATAGTTATGTGTTCATGGATGCACAAGTGCAAAGCAAGTGAAAAGCAACTTCTCATGAACCGAGAATGAAAACACAGCAGGAGCCCATGGACCTTCCAACAGTTTATTAAAATGCTTCCAGGAGAGGTTACTTTGCTCTACCTAACAACTGTAACTGTTCTACCAGTCTCTGCAGGGGAACGGATTAAAAGGCTGCATAGTTTCATTCTGGTTTCTGCATCAGCAAGAGACCCCTTTGCCCCCCCTCTCTTTTTTCCTCCTGCAAATCAATTAAAGACTACTTTGTTCAGCTTTTTCTTGCACGTACTTCATTCTTCTATATACTCTAGATATGTGCCAGCCATTAGATGATTTCTTGGATGCAACACATTTCACACATGAAAAAGGAACTAAATCCACTAGGAAACCTCTGCTGTTATTATGGCATTTGTACGTTTCCATACATAAACTAACACTGTGTCATTGTTCCCACGCCTCTTCTATGCTGTTGACTCTAGACCCTAGACTTTAGATCTCTAAACCTGGCAGCTTCATTTTAAAAGTAGTATAAAATTTAGATAGGAAACATTGTATTTGCATTATACTGACTGTCCAACAAGATGCTGTCTTCGTGTTCCTCACTTAACAGGGTGCTTATCTCTCTGCTTAATATAGCTCAAATGTCCATGTTCACACACACCAGGCTCCTCTGCCTCCAGTCGACATCAAAGTCACCCAAAAGCAGCTGTGGAAGCCATCTCACCCCAGATGTATACGTTGTGTTTATGCAAGGCAGCAGTCTATTCCTGTTCTTTCTATTTTTGAAAAAATATTTTCTGCATACTTTGGATACCAGAAGGGTATAGAGAAGGGCCTCCTCTCTGGGTCATGGAACTTCTCAGTAAGGATGGTGCCTGCAATGCTTGCAGTAGGAGAAGCAGGTATTTACAGGTTTCTCAGATAGGCTCAGGAGCCAAACAAATCCACTGGGACTAGCAAAAATGAGAATGGCTGTGGGGTCAGAGGGACACAGTGGACCCGAAGAGACCCTGGCATGATTCCTCCCTCCCCGACAAAACCACTAGAGCCTGAAATAATTCTGCCTGCCCCAGGCTTTGATTCTGCAAGGAGTCACAGTGAGGGTGTTGAGAGACAGGGCAGCTGTCAAAGGAGGCGAGACTAAAACCAGAGGGCTCATAATCCCTCACCCGTCCCCACAGCCTTAAGGATTTCAGGAAGCTTTTAAAAATGTAGCAGGGGAGAGGTTTGTACCTATCCAGAATAACCCCTGCAGCTGTGGAACATCAGGGGAGAACCCAAATCTTCCTCCTACAGAGGAAAAAAAAAGGGGTAATGCCACAAACATGTCAGAAAGACAAAGAAGCAGCCCCATTACCTCGTCACAGCCCTGGTACAGATAGTGACAAGGAAGCAGCCGGCAACGATCATCCACCCCCAGCCTCCGTCCGGAGGGCCAGGGTGCTGGGCTCGCTGGGGCAAGGCCATGGCGCAGGCTGGGGCGATTCCTCCCTCCTCCCCACCTCAGTGGCGGGGGCCGACTCCGGCCGGCATGCCACACAGGGGCCAGGGCTGTCTGGCACATGGGTGAATGGCCATCTGAGGGGAGAGAGAGAGAAAAAACAGGCAGAGAGGGAATCAGGGCACATTGCAAGAGCTGTAACCTGCATGGACATACTGCTCTGGTAGCATTCATTTCAGAGTAATTTGCCCAGCACTCACACCTTAGCACGGTACCCTTTTCCCCAAGAAATGCCATAACACATACAGGTAAGTCACATACTTTATTGGTGCCGATCGCTGCAGCTCATTTACCTCCAGTGGGACCTCCCCAGTCCCTGTCCTGAATTGTATTTTCAACCACAGTCTCCATTCAAAGTAGCTCTCCTTCCCTGTACAAATTTAGGGCAATTTTTTTGTTTGAGGGAATACAATTTTCACCTTTGTATGAAAAGGGAATATTCACTGCAAAATCAGAGCAGATACGATGATGAAATGACCGCCCTCTTCTCACAAGCCCAATCTTAGATGAAGGCTGTGATCAGGCGACTCCATTTTCTGAGTGTGGAGAACTTACTGAAGGTGAGATCTGGCCTGTCCCCCTCTTCCAGCCACTTATATCAAAGTAGCATCTGCATCCAGGCCATAGCATGGGCTCTAAATGCACACCAAGTGCTGCAGGACACCAGAAGGGACCAAATGACACCCAATGGACCCTAGATGAGTAACGGAGTCCTGTGTCTTGGAGTACCTTTGCTAATGCTGTGGCTGTCACTGGCAGCATGGGACCAACAGCCCTTAGTCCTTTCTGCAGGACAGGGCTGGACCGAGGGACCAGAGACACCCTGTATTGCTCAGCGCAGGGACATGCAGTGCTGGCTGTCAGTGGTGGGTTTCAGATCATGTTTATGCCATCAACAGCAGGCACCTAGCCCCTGGTTGAATCAAAGGCTTAAGAAATTACAGAACTATCTGGGATGTCTTTTGCTTGGAGAGAAACCTCAGATAGCTTCTACATCACCCATTAGGACAGATGCTGAATATGCAACATTCCCACTGACAAGAACCACTGGCTTCCCAGGAAATGTTCCCTGTTACAGCACATAGGAAGGCTGCAGAGCTACACACAAGTGCAACTCAAGAAAGCAGCTACATGGCTAATAATGTACCTGCTTAGTCCTTGAAGCTGCTCAGACAGGTGATGCTCAAGGCTCAGCTCTGCAAAGCCCAGAGCTCCCTGACCCAAAACAGACCCAGAGTCAACCCTAAATATCACCCCAGGTGAACCTTTGAGAAGTATTCATCAGCTGCCTCCCCTGAGATATCCAAAGGTGCATCTCAAAACCATTACAAAATTATTTAAAAAAAACACATACACATTGCCAAACTTAAAGGTAAACAAAGTTGGAGAACACAGGAACTACAAAAAAAACCAAAAACCACAACATACCGAAAGCTTAGCTGAATTTCTACCCGGCTGTAAATAATACCCTGCACAAGACAATCAGTGGACTCTTTTTAAAAAGGTTGGATAGACTTATTTTAAAAGGATAAGAAGCATTACCCTCATCTAATAGCTTGTCTTTCAAAGCCCAAGAATTGCAGCTGATCATACAGGGCATGATCAAGCCATATATGCTAACACAACAAGCCCATAAATGTTAAAAAGAGAAAAACCAAGTGCAATTTTCAAAGACCTGCGTTACATTCAAAAGCCTGTGGCTGTGCAGTTGAATGAGGCACCTGAACTGCCGTGGGAAGCAAACAGCGAAGAGAACCATTTGTAACCTCACAACAAAATGTGTGCTTGTCAACATTTTTGAGTGGTGATTTACGGTAACCATGTTTGAAACGGTGTCCTTGAAAAATATCAGTGAATAAAAATATCCACAAAAGATGCTAAAACTATATTATACTGCCATCCAGTTACAAAAGCTAAACAAGCTACCATGAAATACATGCTCTGGGTCTTTGTGTACTCTTCAAGTACCATTTATTTGTGCCCGTATGCTAGTCAGCCTGTTAGTTATCACACATTTTATTTTAGGCCAAAAATGCTGCACGCTATTTGGAAATAAAAGTTACTGTCCTATTTCCTGTCTTTGCATAATAGGCTTTGCTAATACTTATTCGCAAGTAAACATTTATATAAAGCTTTCTAATGATTCAGATCCCAAAGCAATGCCCACGATAAGAATTAGAAAACTTATTAACGGTGTATGTTATTCTCTTCTCCATTGTCACAACCATCTGTTTCATCGTAAGTTCAATTGTATTATAAATTCTTTGAAAGGTCTGTGTTACCTTCTGTGTTTATATGGAGCCTAGCACAATAGGGATCTCCACTGCAGCATGAAGTACTATTACAATATAATCTGCACTAATGAATTAGAAGAGGGCTCGGGTATGATAAAAAGAAAATCTCTAGTGACCCGCTTTGCTTGTCACTTCTGTGGCTCTTTGGAGAGATACACAGTGCTCCGCTCTGCCTGATTATGTATATGCTTCACTCTCTGTGTACCGAATAAGCCACATCTCAACTGGGACATCTGACATAGCTGCGGTTTGGGTTATATAGCAATGGCCATAGCAGCTCACAAAGATCAAACAAGAATTCAGGGCTGGGGTTACAACAGTTTTTGTAATCAGCCACCGAACCCGGTATCTCGTGCATAGAGGCTCCTAAGTGAGTTTAAACGGTCCCAGCTGGATGTAGTCTTTACAAGTTAATTTCTACAGAGATTAGAAAAGCCACACAAAGCAAATGAGATCTGAAAGAGTTTACGATTTCAAACCTCATCTTTGAGGTATTCAACTGCTAGGGCTTATGTACATAAAAAATCAATGAAAGCTCTGGAATGGAGACCAGGACAGTTTGCGTTTTGTGACACAACTTTCTTATACCCAGCCAAAAATGCCAATGCAGCTGACGGGGCTTTCTGAGTGGCTTCTGCAGTTGCCCACACGACCCCAAGGACATCACTGGCCTCTTCACAAGCTGTGTGATGCTTTGCTTGAAGTGTAAAGTTCATTTTTTGACCTTACCTGTTTGCTTCAGGACAAACATACAGCATTGCCAGAGTACCCGCACCGTCCTTCCCTCCCGACCATGTTCTGAAACAAACTCTCTGACACAAACACAAGCAAATTGAGGGGGGAAAAAAAAAGGTACAACAGGTTGGTTAATGCAATAAAATAAGAAAGCACATGTGTAGGCAAGTATAGCATTATTCACAAAACCTATGAGGGAGGCTGAAAACGCCTGCAGTCAAAAGTTAGTCAGAGGATGCTGAGCACAGGATACAGAAGACACATCCATGGACTTGCCACTTGACACACACCTTCTGTATTTGCCTTCCAGCATGCGCTGCTAATTTGTGAGTAGACCATACTTCTTGCGTGTTGAATACATCCAAACGACAGACAATTTTGCAGGGTTTCTGTTACATGTTGAGTAAGCTGACATGAACTAATGACGGATTCTTTATTTTTAACTAATAGGGTCGATTATACAACCCTTTCTGTATAGCTCCAAGCAACAACTGTCTTATTAACATGGCAAATGTTGGATCAACAAGTTATCTGATGGCTAAGGCAGTGGTTACATGATCCTTCATGCTGGATCAGTGAATGACCAGATCATCAAACAGCATCATTTGATGCAAACCACCACCACATCCCTGTCTACTTAGATAGAAAATAAAATTCAACACTTCTGTGGGTGTCTGCATCTAACCTAGCCACAAAAAAAAAAGCTGATATCGAATCTAGCACGAAGCCACAAAGAGATTATACCCTGATTTGGCAATAAAGTCTCCCATTACATTATCCTACCAAATTCACGTGAACAAGCAGAGCAAGTACGAGTGCTTTGCACCATGTGGCCACCACGCTTTGCATCTAACACAAAGGGACTCAAAGGTGGATTTATTGTATTACTGCAAGTTTAGTATTTTATGTTCAAATGCCTGGATGATTGAATAGTGCATGAAAATCCATGACAGCTACCTGAATTAACAGGGCACTGAAAGTTCAAATTATTTTGCTCAAGGGTTTCCTGGCAATCACAAGTAATGCTGTCTGGTGGAGTTTGCACATTAGACATCAGAGAGAGATCCTGAGCAATTCAGATGTACCTCAGAAACACTTTTGCAGAGTCTTGGCAAGGCAGGCCTTCTTATTTTGGATCTGACCAGTGTCTTTCACTGGCCCTTCTGAAGGGATGAAGGTTTCATTTCAAGTTCTGATTATTAAGGGTGGAGGCGGAAGTTCCAGGAAGGGCAGAAGGGAAAACGATAACCCTACAATAAGCAGAAACACACCCAAAATCTTTCAGAGGAGTCAACAATTTCATATACAGAGCCCTAACTATTTTAATGCACATACAGCAATAGCTGGGTGCCATGACCTCAGCCTTGATCTCTGGCCCAACTTTCCAGGCAAGCTTCAGATCAGGCCTGAGACCCTAGTTAGCATTTTAGCTGTACCTTAACATACTTGGGAAGAATTTCATGACAGACCAGGCTAAGCAAACATAGATTAGGTATTTGGTTACATGATCACTTGCTGTTATTTTCACAGAACGCTGCCTGCCAACCGACATGAACAGCAAACAATTAATGAGGTTACGAGCAAATGAAAATGACCATATTGTAAGAAATGCCTAGCCAACATAGAAACAGGCCACTCCCCACAGTAGGATCAGTGCAACCCCATCTCCTTGACTTCACGCGCGCTTCAAGGGAGTGCTGTGCCTGTCATAGCCACCAAAGTGATAGGCAAGTTAAATAATTACATTTCTTGTTGCTGCACATGTCTAATAAACACTAATGGCACTTTCTTCTGAGGTTAGAAAACTTTGTTTGCTTACACCTTGGTGCTGTTTTCTAATAATCCATGTCATGGATCGTACAGATTGTGGACTCTGCAAATGGAGTCGAACAGGCAGAAAGCACACACTTTGTCTGAGCAACCATGTCCTCCCCTTCCCAGCCCTACTTTGGTTTGCTCTCATGTTGCATCTTTTCTTAAACTTTCTGGTGCAGGATAAGACTCTCATTGCGTATCTGTTCCACATTTAGCACCATAAGGCCCAATCCCCACTGGCAGTGCATAAAAGTTCCTGCTGCTTGACCAGGCTGAAGGAAAGCACGGTTAAAAGCAAAGCTCATGAAAGAGCTCTGCAACCTTTGCTAGATAATTTTCACTCGAGCATTAAGTAAATGTGCTTTCCTGTGAGTTCAAAGAAGATCTAAGGTGGCAACAAATTCTGCTGATCCCTAAGAAAGCTTTAGTTACCCAGCGTGCCCTGAGAGCTCACTGAACAGTGTGACTCTGTTCCCCAGGTTAATATGTTAGGTTCTAATTTGGCAGGATAAATAGCCTATCGGTTACTTCAGTAGCTGTTTTTGAGAACTCTGAAAAGAAAACTGCTCCTGAGAACATCCCCCTTACCTGCTCTGCTCAGCCAGCAGAAAGGAGTGGGAGAGGTTACTAAAAAGGCACAACTATAACCTTGCAATTCATCAGGAGGTCCCTTTTGCAGAGGAAAGGAGCACAGAAATCCACGGCAGCCTAGCAACTGGCCGGCACAGCGACGGGAACTGCTGACCTTTTAAAACATGGCACGCAGCCAGCAAAGCACTCGCCGCCCCCTCCCATCTGCCCCTCCTTCCACCACAAAGATTTTCTTCTTTAAATAAATTGATTCAATAATGATAATCTCAACAGTGTGAAGATGTGAAGCATTTGCATGACAAAGGACGGAGGAATAGCAGGTACAGTCACGCTGCCCAGGGAACCAGGGAGCTGCTTTTTTCCAACCCTGTTCAGCTGCTCCATGTACAGCGTTGATGCACCTGGGCAGCTCCATCATCTCCAGAAATGCCACCCCACCTTCCAAACAGTTTGGATACTTTCTGAAAATGCTCCGTTCGTAGGAGGATATGGCTCCAGATAGAACCACCAGCACAAGGTCAGGTTTGTGTCACAGCCACCCCATGGCAGGAGCATGCAGCCCCCAGACCACACTGGGGGTTCTCATCCTGCTAGTTTCTGCTTCTTCACACTGTCCTGGCTACAAAAAATTAAAATGGCTGTGGATGAAGATGACTCTGCCATTCTTTTCGGAATTGCATGGAGGTATTTTGTGCAGTTTATCCCAAAGGAGCTAGCCCAAATATGTATGCCAGCATAAATAAGCACAGAATCCTGTTTGATTAATACAGAGATGCACATGAGAGAAGAATGAGAAGGAGATTTCTCTAGAATTTTCTTTCTTGATCAATGTAAGATATATACATACACATAAACTCTATGTGCCATTTGCTACCTTCATGGTGATGATCGGTTGGGCAAGACCTGAGAGACTCGTGACAGTCTCTGTGTCCTGAACGCCAGGACACACTCCCAGAACAGGTTCGTTTGCACCAATGAATTTAAGCCCCATTTTTCTTGTGAACAACAACGTACACAGCTTTCAAAGTCACTTTGAGAACATTCGTGCAGATGAATTTTATGAAGAACAAGTATAAAGCAGCTTACGCATAGCTGGAGAAAATTCATTAACGCTTAGAGTGAAAGGTAGTGGAATTGCATATATTTACTACATTTACCACCCTGTTCACCTAGCTCTAGGGAAGTCTTAGTATTTCCCTATACCCTATTCATGCAGCTTTGGGACAGTTCTACTATTTTTCTTGCTTTTCTTGATCTTAAGATTGTACCAAGCACCAATTATTTGTAGTCATTTGCTACATTCAGTCATGTTAACCTCTTGCTTTAATACGCTGTTTTCTGTTCCCTTTTCTCTCACTGCTGCATCTTTAATTAAAAAACAAACAACAACAACAAAAAAAAACAATTAAAAAAACCCCAAACAAAACAAAACAAAAACCCCCAAACAAACCCAAAAACATAAAAACAGAAGAAAAGAACTATCAATAAAAAGAAAAAGAAGGGCACAGAAGCAAAGGATAGAAGAAGGGGAGAGATAGAAAGAAAAATGTTACATAACAAAGAGAAACATTTTACGTACTATGTGACAATGCATCGTAAGAAATGTGTAGGGGGTCCATTCTGAGGGGAACTGAGGGTCCCGTATGCAGGCCGGACCCTTCCCACAGGGAGGTCTGCTGTCTCCCTGGGGCCCATGTTAGGGATACAGCCAGGAAGCTCCCTGGCCTGATACGGCCCTCGGATTATTGCCCTCTTTTGATCTTACAGGGCAGACTCTCCAGGAGCTGGAGAGTAGAAGTATGAGGGTGATGAAGAAAGATTTCAGGGCCTTGGGACGGCTTGTCAAGGGTTCGGGAGCACAAATTGTGTTCTCCTCTGCCCTTCCAGTTTTGGGGACTGATGGATGGGCAAACAAGTGAATAGGACAGATCGACACCTGGCTCCGAAACTGGTGCTACGAGCAGGGCTTTGAGTTCAGTGATAATAGTTTGATCTGCAGGACGCCGGGCCTGCTCGTCAAGAACGGGAAAACCCTTTCCCAAAAGGGGAAAAGGGAACTAGGCCAGGAGTTAGCAAGGCTCATGGACACGGCTTTAAACTAGTATCGAAGGGGGAAGGGGATAAAACCAGGCCCGCTAGTGATGAGCCTAGGGATAAAGGGCCAAGGATGGGGG
>VXBH01005057.1:1519993-1578511 GCA_013400035.1 Rynchops niger | reverse complement strand
CTGTACAAGAGGGACATTGAAGTGCTGGAGCGTGTCCAGAGGAGAGCTACCAGGCTGGTGAGGGCTCTGGAGACCAGGTCATATGAGGAGAGGCTGAGGGAGCTGGGCATGTTTAGCTTGAAGAAGAGGAGACTGAGGGGAGACCTCATTGCCCTCTACAACTACCTGAAAGGAGGTTGGAGAGAGGTGGGTGTTGGCCTCTTCTCCTAAGTGAATAATGACAGGACCGGAGGAAATGGTCTGAAGTTGCGGCAGGGGAGGTTGGGGTTAGATATTAGGAGGATTTACTTTACTGAAAGAGCAGTCAGGCACTGGAACAGCCTGCCCAGGGAAGTGGTTGAGTCACCATCCCTAGAGGTGTTTAAGAAACGTCTAGATGTGGCACTTCAGGGCATGCTCTAGTAGCAGAGATTGTAGGTTGCTTGGTTGGACTCGATCTTAAAGGTCCTTTCTAACCATGAAGATTCTGTGATTCCGTGTAAGACTAAATATTCAACATGTTTTGAAAGAATTAATTTTTTAGGTCTTGAAGGATCAAGGATGGCCTTATCGGTAACAATCTGCAGTAGAGAAATGAGCTTAAACCAAGCAGCAGGTTAAAGGGAAGACCTTTAACCTGCCAGGTCAGGGATTTTCATTCCCCCTGACCAGTGTCCTCCCCAGAGGCTTGCTAGCCCCTGAACTCATTTCCTACATCTCATCAAATACAGTAGAGCACATGTAAGTGGGACGAAGTATTTGATATGAGCACAGAAGACACCGACAGCTGCAGAAGCTTCTGCCAACTGAATTGTCAAGAAATGGCACTTTTTCAGCCTCCTTTTGCTCCCTTCCCCGCCCCCAGCAATTACATCCCATGGTAGGCACTACAGGCAGCAGTCTGGCAGGCAGCTAAATTCCAAGTTGTTATTAAATATACGGGAAGTAAAGGCTCTTTAATTCTGTACAGCTCTTGGGATTCAAAGGCTATTTCTAATCTAATATATTTTCTCCAACAAAGAGCTGTCCCATTCTGCACCCAGATATTTAACTGGAAAATTACAGCCTGTTTTTATTTCAGCAGAGGCTATTTATCAAGAGCTGTATGATTATGGCTTTGACTTGCTTAAAAACAATGCAAGAGGTCCTTTCCAATCCTATGTTCCTAAATAAGTCCACTGAGATTCTTAAGGCTGCTACTCTATATCCTCAGCTTGCTTTTCTGCTTCGATGTGTCTGTCCAGCCTCCAGATAAAACCAAAGTTCATGCATTTCTGAGAAGGCTGTCAGGTAGGTCCACTGAAATTTTCCTTGTGCAAGCCAGTAGACCTGAGGATTATGTGTACCCATGTAAGCAGGATATACATTCAGCTTCTCAGATCCCCATAAATTCCATACCTCTCTATCACTGTTACAAATGGTTAACAACAAGAACCACCTACCTGAAAGTCCATTTTGGGGAATTGTACANATAAAAACAAACAAAAAACAACCTGACTTTTTTCCAGATTTTTTAATCTCTAATACACCTGCCTAAATCCGGATGGTTTACTCTGCAAACTTTAACCTCTTTTATACTTTTAAGGAGGGGTTTCCCTGTTATACAAAGTAAGAGCAACATTAATAACCTATTTGTATTCTAGTAGTACTTTGGGACTTCTAATCAGACAGTGTGTGCCACAGTGCTAGGCATCATACAAATATCTAATAAAACTTGCCCGGCATCCAAAATGTACCAAGATAGAGAAGAAGAATCCTGTGAGAGCCCAGCTTATTAACTCCCATCGCTATGCTGAGCAGCAAATGTTCTTAATTTGCTTCGGTTTGTGCGTATGAGGGAGGGAGATGGTTGTTGAAGAGGACAGACCGAACAGAGCATAGACGTGGGAACAAGAGAAACAACATGGAAACCAAAGGGATGTTAAACAGCTGGTAGAGAAGGGAGGTGGCAGAGAGGGGCATAGGTGAGCAGGGTGGCACAGAAGAGGGGCAGGAGTTGAGAAAACTCCCATTTACCCAAGAGCAAAAATACTCAGAGCAGAAATATGAAAAAGATGGTAAAAAGAAAAGGTCATAGAATGGCACAACATCCGTTAGTCGTTCCCCTACTGAGAAGCACGTCGCTGGGAGAGGAAGAGCCATGCTGGCCTCCCACAATGATCACTTTGCAACACTGACGCCTTAATTTGTCATATTTGCCAGAAATTGCTAAACCAAATGGCATGGCTAGAGCCCCAGTAGACATAGTTACTGTCTGATGAGTTGGTAGCCCTCAGATGAAAAATGTAATATCAGCTTCCCTTTTCTCTGGAAACTATTGTATGGGGCAAACAGAAAAACAACAGCCTGACAGAAGGGGTCTACAGCAAAAGGGTAAGGAAATTATAAGGGAAACCTTTTGATCATTTTAACATAGTTCCTGGCTAGGTTAGTCCTTAAATAATGCGTGTTAACTACAGAGGGTAAAAATATTGCAAAGGAGTATTTTTGTAGGAAAACTTCTTTGCACAGAAATCTTGACTTAAACCTACTTAGCCCCACCTGGGAATGTACATTTTTGATCACCATTCTGAAAGGTTTTTAGCCTAGCAAGCACAGTGCTCACCATTTCACTTTTCACTGTGATGGAAATAACAGGGGGCTCAACTACTTCCCTTGAGTACACGGCTGTGACTGAAATCTGAGCTGAGGCCGTCAGCGTGCACACCCTGAGCAAGGTTATGGTCACGTGTGTTCCATCAAACACATATCTTCTCCCTGAAAGCAGAACGCTACTAATTGACTAACTGATAGCCAACAGCCATGCCGCTGGAGGCGGGGGCATGGTAGCATCACTGTCTCCATTTTTACATCTTTCTTTCCCCTTCCTGCAAGCAAGAATAGCCAAAAATTGTTACAAAAAAACATCAGGAAACCTTTTGGGTAGGAAACAATCAGTCTCTGCTGTCCAATAACTGCAATTATACAACAAGAGTTCTAAGAACATGTTTTGGAATTTGTGGTGTTGAGGGGTTGCTGATGACTTATCGATGTATAGTGAGAGCATAAGAGAATGTCAGAATTGGCTGATGCTTCTTGTTTTTCATAGAATCGCTGAGATTGGAAGGGACCTTTAAGATCATCAAGTCCAACCATTAACCTACCCTGACAAAAGCCACTTCTAAACCATGTCCCTAAGTACCCCATCTACCCTTTTTTTAAACACCTCTAGGGACGGTGAATCCACCACCTCCCCGGGCAGCCTATTCCAACGTTTAATAACCCTTTCAGTGAAAAAATGTTTCCTAATCTCCAATCTAAACCTCCCCTGACATAACTTGAACCCATTTCCTCTCGTCCTATCACCTGTCGCCAAGGAGAAGAGCTCAGCCCCCACCTCTCTACAACCTCCTTTCAGGTAGTTGTAGAGGGCGAGAAGGTCTCCCCTCAGCCTCCTCTTCTCCAGGCTGAACAACCCCAGCTCCCTCAGTCGTTCCTCAGAAGGTTTGTCCTCCAGACCCCTCACCAGCTTTGTAGCCCTCCTCTGGACACGCTCCAACACCTCAATGTCCTTCTTGTAGTGAGGGGCCCAAAACTGAACACAGTACTCGAGGTGGGGCCTCACCAGTGCCGAGTACAGGGGGATGATCACTTCCCTAGTCCGGCTCACCACGCTGTTCCTGATACAGGCCAGGATGCTGTTGGCCTTCTTGGCCACCTGGGCACACTGCTGGCTCATATTCAGCCGGCTGTCCACCAACACCCCCAGGTCCTTTTCTGCCGGGCAGCTTTCCAGCCACTCCGCCCCAATCCTGTAGCGCTGCATGGGGTTGTTGTGACCCAAGTGCAGGACCCGGCACTTGGCCTTGTTGAACCTCATACCATTGGTCTCAGCCCATTGGTCCAGCCTGTCCAGATCCCTCTGCAGAGCCAACCTACCCTCAAGCGGATCAACACGCCCATCTAGTTTAGTGTCATCTGCAAACTTACTGAGGGTGCATTCGATCCCGTCATCCAGATCATTGATAAAGATATCAAAGAGAACCGGCCCCAGCACCGAGCCCTGGGGGACACCACTTGTGACCGGACACCAACTGGATTTAACTCCATTTACCACCACTCTCTGGATTTCTAGTATCTCTACATTTTAAAGTTTTTATACATTTTCCCAATATTTTAATATTTAGATCTAATAACTATTTTTAACACATGGAGGGTAGGCAACAGTTGTGGAAGGTTTTTTTGTTTGTTTGTTTCTTTACAGAGCTACCTATATGTTTATTGATTTATAATTACATTGCATTTATCTGTTACTTTTGAGATGAAGCAATTCTTGTTTACAGTTAAACTTAAGTATGTGATAGTCCAATCATTTTCTGAATCATCAAGCACTTATTAATATCCCATTATATCCTTAAAGAGGTGTTAACATACAACCATAATTGCTTGGAAATGCTGAAAAAGGTTTTTATTCAAAGTGGTCTTCCTCTGACACTTTTCCTACATCTGGTATATTCATTTTTCCATCTTGAGGAAAATCTTGCCTGGAGAAAGAATACCACTGCAAAGCTGCCATGGAATGTGTGGGAATAGGACATTTTTTCTTAGACCATTATACAGTCAGTCTGTGGAAATCACTACTCTCCCCTTCTTTTACAGATTCTGCAGCTCACATTCTACTTTGGTAACAATGACCCAAAAATCAACCTCTCTTAGATTCGCTGGAGATGACCTGGGTAAAGGAGACACCAAGCAAATACTCTTCTGATCCCTACAGAGAAAATTAGGATGTTATCAGGCACTCCAGTAGTGCTAAAGCACCAACACAGCACAGCTGTGCCTGGATAAAAACGAGGGGCTAAAGACTATGGAGACGTGTTCTTGCCCACACCTGGAAGTGCCAAAGGCCACCCAAAAGCTGTGGTTGCTGACAGCTTTTATGTTTCAACTCTGACAAGAAATCAATGCAGACGGACACCAGTTCCACCATACCTCCCCGGTGGTGGGTCACAGCCTGAGGAAGTGCTGGTACCATTCTGTGGTGTCCTGGGAGCGCTGCCACCCAGCGTTCAGACATCCCTCCACAGAGGGAAAGCCAAGAAAGCAGGAGGCAGGACCATGGGAAACTGATATGCTCTCACCTAGAAATCTCCGTGATGTACTTACGCAAAACATACTTGTACTTTGAGGTCTTTCACAGTTGCCATCTTTTTAGCCCTTCCAATTACTCAAGTTATGCAAAACTAATTTGGTTTACAATGTCCTTGAGGTTCCTGGCTGGGTCTTCGTAAAATGAGGAACTGCACTTAAACAAAGACATCTTTCCCCCATTTCTTGCAGTGTTCAGAGCATGAGTAGCATTGTTGGGTTTTTAACAATTCACACAGAAAAATACTTTTCATTGTTAATTTTCAAAATAATAATCTTACACTAGTGCTTTCTAAAGGAAAGTAGATTACTATTTTAGAAAACAATTTCTGCACCTACAGAACAAGCTATCCAGAAGAATTGCCTCCATTTATCTGATGTTCTAGGGCTACTGCTAGAGTCAATTCATCATCTTCTCCTTCAATTTGCAAGGTTTGTTTGCAAAAACTAATCAGGCATGAAAAGGCAAGGCAGGTTATTTCCTTTCATTCACACAAGCTTATGTTCCGAAACAAAGCTATTAGGATACTTAATGCCATACATGCTCTTCGAATGGACAATACGTACCACATGATAGCAAACTGTCACTGTGACCGTTATTTTTCTTGGGAGGTTTTCAGCTGAAACCTTGAACTCTGTAAAATTAAGATAGCCCTACTATCATTTCAAAGCCAACTATTAATTTTCCCTTTAATAATTATAACATATAATTATTGAATACACAATGGTGCATTAATATAATCCCCAGCAGAAATGGAAGAAAAATCTCTAAATACTGGAAAGACAACGGTTTAAGACAAAAAACAGGACGTCTGCTGTTTCCTGAAACGCTTCCGCCAGCANTGAAACGCTTCCGACAGCAACTACTGATGAATGTTGCTTTACAGGGTTAGGTATTTATAAGAAGGCATTCTACAGATCACATTTACTCTATTAAAAAAAAGAAGTATAATATAATATATTTTATAAATATAAAATATATATTATATATAAATAATATAGCCATAGGCACACACCACTGAACACTTCTCTGTACAAGAAGGCTTGTATGTATCACTGCACACAAACTTCAGAAAATAACAACAGGAAAGCTACTAAGTTGGAAAGGAAACATCAAATACTAAAATGAAAGACAAGGAAACAGATGGAGGGCAAGAGAAAAAACTCTTAGCATGCCATAAAAAAAAAAAAATCTCTGACCAGGAATAACGTATTTGACAGCACGCATATCGTGAAAACATACATCTATCTTAGTGAAATCACACACCGAGTGTTAACAACCAACCAACACGTCTTGGGCAGATCAGCACGTTCTTCACACTCAGTCTTCTGTTCAGCCTCACCAAGCCGTACATATTTCAACTAGATCCTTGCTTAATAGCTTATTTTAGTTTTTAAGAAATCTTTAAAGCTTCAAGAAAAGTGCCTCAAATTCCCTTTGCTGAGTGAATGCTGGTGCAGCTGCTTGATTACATCATTTTCAAGAACGATCAGCAGGAACTTTCCATGCTGCTTAAGGGTGTACCTTCTGCTAATTAATATTGCAGCCCAGAAATACAGTTTCTCAATTTTATGTTAAAGAACATTTCTCTCCATAGAGAATGTTTTTGTTTTGGTAAGTGAAACATGGGGAAAAAAAAAAATCTACCTGTCCTATTAGGTATATTTTACCTTTGCTCTCCAGATTTCTGGCTATTTTAATTCTTTAGAAGTTGATTTCCATTTTCATTTTCTCTGGTGTTGCCATACAGCTCCCCAGCTTGTATCCTCTTGGCTCCATAGACACACAGAACTGTCAGCAAGCAGAATATTACAGTAAGTCTTCAAACATGCTGATGTTCACATTTAAGGAACTTATGGAGATGTGATTGGAGAGAATGCTTAAAAAAACANCCCCAGCAGAAATGGAAGAAAAATCTCTAAATACTGGAAAGACAACGGTTTAAGACAAAAAACAGGACGTCTACTGTTTCCTGAAACGCTTCCGACAGCAACTACTGATGAATGTTGCTTTACAGGGTTAGGTATTTATAAGAAGGCATTCTACAGATCACATTTACTCTATTAAAAAAAAGAAGTATAATATAATATATTTTATAAATATAAAATATATATTATATATAAATAATATAGCCATAGGCACACACCACTGAACACTTCTCTGTACAAGAAGGCTTGTATGTATCACTGCACACAAACTTCAGAAAATAACAACAGGAAAGCTACTAAGTTGGAAAGGAAACATCAAATACTAAAATGAAAGACAAGGAAACAGATGGAGGGCAAGAGAAAAAACTCTTAGCATGCCATAAAAAAAAAAAAATCTCTGACCAGGAATAACGTATTTGACAGCACGCATATCGTGAAAACATACATCTATCTTAGTGAAATCACACACCGAGTGTTAACAACCAACCAACACGTCTTGGGCAGATCAGCACGTTCTTCACACTCAGTCTTCTGTTCAGCCTCACCAAGCCGTACATATTTCAACTAGATCCTTGCTTAATAGCTTATTTTAGTTTTTAAGAAATCTTTAAAGCTTCAAGAAAAGTGCCTCAAATTCCCTTTGCTGAGTGAATGCTGGTGCAGCTGCTTGATTACATCATTTTCAAGAACGATCAGCAGGAACTTTCCATGCTGCTTAAGGGTGTACCTTCTGCTAATTAATATTGCAGCCCAGAAATACAGTTTCTCAATTTTATGTTAAAGAACATTTCTCTCCATAGAGAATGTTTTTGTTTTGGTAAGTGAAACATGGGGAAAAAAAAAAATCTACCTGTCCTATTAGGTATATTTTACCTTTGCTCTCCAGATTTCTGGCTATTTTAATTCTTTAGAAGTTGATTTCCATTTTCATTTTCTCTGGTGTTGCCATACAGCTCCCCAGCTTGTATCCTCTTGGCTCCATAGACACACAGAACTGTCAGCAAGCAGAATATTACAGTAAGTCTTCAAACATGCTGATGTTCACATTTAAGGAACTTATGGAGATGTGATTGGAGAGAATGCTTAAAAAAACAGACAACCACAAGAAGCCTGCGATTAGCTTAACTCCTAAAAAGCACAAGACCAAGGACTCTGCAGCAAAGGACCCAATGGTGCCTCTGGCAGGAAAACCAACCTGCAGTTATAGGGAGGGCAGAAATTTTACAGAAGAGAAGTTGGAGTTACATTAGGAGTAATGAGACAGTACGTAGGAAAACAGGAAACAGCTTTCCCCAGATTGTATCATGTTTGTCTTTTCTCTTCAACAGCTACATTGAAAAGGCAGACAGCTATAAAAGAAAGAGGCAAAGAGCCCATATGGAGCAGCAAGACAAGATGTTAGGGAGTCATCTTGTTAAATGTTAGACAGTAAAGATAAGAGAGCCCATAAGAGGTGAATTTTAAAGGACTTGAAAAGGGAAAAAAGAGAAAGAGACTGATGCTATGTAAGAAAAAAAAAACAAAAGAACTAGAAATTTATCTAAGAACAGGTCATAAAAGAATTGATAAAAATGCTCCATCTCTTCTTCCTATTAAACCCAGTCCCAACTACAGCAGCTGAGAGCAGCAGAGCATTTACAACCACAGATGCATCCCAGCCTGCCAACTCTCCCGTAAAACACCCAAACGCTCCTATCAGCAGACTCTCAAATGGAAACACTTCAGAAGCAAACTATGCAGGCGCTGCAGCTTCATGGGATCCTACAGACCGACTGCAAGCCATTTATCACAGCATCCTGAACCACTGCATTAGAAAGTTTACAAAAACAAACACTAAGAAAATCAGGAAAAGATTGTAGAAATAAGTATAGGCTTTCAACCTGGTACCACGCTCCCATAGGAGTGATGAGAAAGTTTTTAAAAAAATAAAATAGTAGTCCTGGCTCTTCTATCTCAGCTTCCTTATTGACAGTACTGGTCAAGGAGCCATCATGAAGAAATGCATTTGCTAGCTGTTCAGATTGGACAGTCATACGACTACGGTTTGGTCAAA
The DNA here is from genome assembly GCA_013400035.1 of Rynchops niger. Lineage (NCBI taxonomy): Eukaryota > Metazoa > Chordata > Aves > Charadriiformes > Laridae > Rynchops > Rynchops niger. The sequence continues at coordinate 1,569,423 of VXBH01005057.1, read as the reverse complement.
GTCTCGCCACATGTCAACCTGGGAACCGAAAAACAAGAGACTTAAAAGGACTCAACAGTTATCATCTTATCCTATTATTCCAATCAACTTTGTAATTGTCCCTTAACTAGATCCCATTATCAATAATCCTTTTAGTGGGATCAGTTTCACTTTAAACAGCTTATTATTACCTGGATGACAAAAGAAGAAAAAATAACTCAAGAATGATCAAACAACAAAAATTATGTCTAAAACCAACACTTATATCTTGTTACACAGAGGATGATATTTCTTAAAATCTTCTCTAGGTGAAATTAAGTTTTTTCCATGAAAGAGTACAGGCCCTAGTTATTTTTTTCAAGAACATCTTCTATTTATAATGGAAATTCTCCCCATCTAAGTAATAAACTATAACTACTATGATAGCATTATTTAGATCTCACTTGTGGAATTACCTGAAAGAGTAACCTGGAGTATCCCAAAGAACAGTCGTTACAGGGAACTGTTAGTTCACCCATAAGTTCATCAACACCATAATTTCAAAAGGATAATCTTGATCTCACGTTAGAACTGATAACTAAAAACTAGGGTCAAATTAAATTTATATCTATTTCTCAGTTAAGAGAGCTCCAAATCCTGCATCCTTAGATCATTTTTCTTCTTGAGCAGGCATTTCACGTTTGGCATTTGATAAATTTTAAATTACTACAAATTTTCAAATTAATCTGAAGAAAAAATACTAATAAATCCCAGCCAACTTTTAGTCAATCCTCGAGTGCCAGCTGATTTCCTTTTCCTCCTTCACAGCCACCCTAAAACACACTCCACTTGTTCCACACATTATCCAGCCTGTTCCTACCATCACATCCTCTGGGGTTTTTCCATTTTTTCCCCACCCAGGTTTTTTTTAGCACTTCAGTGCCAGCTGCATATTCTTTCCCTGTCAGGAGGCATTGATACACCAACAGCACCATTTACATGCTTGCTATATTCTCCAGGAGCAGTAAAACTAACTTTTTTAATTTTCAAGGAGTTTGTCCAAGGAGTAGCTTTGTGTACCAGGTTTTCACAACTGTCTCCTAAGATTTACTTTCTCATTTGGAGAAAAGTAAAAGAGTAAAGTTGCCTACTAAATGAGTCCTCTGCAAAATACCTTTGCCAATATGCCTGAGATGCCCATACGAGAGCTCTTATTTGAAGTATTTTGTTATCCCACCCTTTCTGGCAAACAAGTAGAATTTGGAAACTGTTGCAAGTGTCATTTTACCATTAGTCATGTGTCAGCTGTTTCCATGTAGTGTGCACCATAAGCAAAAGGCAGAATTACATCATGTGGGTTGCAACTCCTCAGGCATTACTCTTCACTCCATTAACTTCAATAAGAATAAACTAGCTGTGTGGGATAATTCTGTTTATTCTTTCCAACTTGCTACTTCATTAGGCTAAAATAAATGGACACTGATAGAATGAATTCTGACAACAAAGGAGAAGGAGATGAAACACTGGCTTCATGAAGAGCAGAGGATGAATTGGGCAGGGCATGAATCACAGTTCATCCTAAATTTCCCATTCTCTCTTGCGCTCCCTTGCTCTACGGCCCTACATACTCTGCATCTGGATCCCTAAGCAAACCCAAATGGTAACTGTTCAAAGCTTGGGATCTGTGCTGCACACCACTGAGCTCAAGAACAGGGTATAGAAATAACAGTCTTTGCTTCTACACGAAGCCGGCACTGGCTGGGATGCTGTCCTGGTTTGAGGTAAAACAGAACCAAATTTCTGATTTGTAATTTTACTTTTTAGCTGGGCCTCTTCTAACTGACTAAACTCTGAAGTTAACAGCATATTGTTCAGACACTGTTCATTCCCAGAGCAATAAGACCTGATTATACCAAGGAACGGTAGGCACAAAGGCTCTTGCTTAGACTTATTGCTGTAACGACCAAGGTCAGCTAACTTCACTGTTTTGCCCCGTTAGAGGGTCGGAAGTGGAGAAGCGTAGAGGGGTCCCACCCGTAGGGAGGAGCGGACGGGACAGGTGACCCAAAAACTGACCAACAGGGTATTCCATCTCATATGCATCACGCTCAGTATAAAAGCTGAGGAATCAAAGGGGCAAAGGGGCTCTGGCTCGTTTTTTCTTCAATGGCCAACGTCTGAGGAGGACCCTGTCTGCTCATCTGCCTTTGATCCTGATTCGAGCGCTTCTGACTCTAGTTCCGGAATTCAGCTCCTGTCTGTCGCCGACTCCAGTCTGGGACTTTTTCCCGTGTCTGCTGGTGACGTGATCGTCATCGTGGGATCTGGACACGGTTTTGTATATATTGTATACATTTTTTTCTTTAATTTTTATTATTCTATTATTATTTGCTATTTTATTATTTATTATTATTTTCATTAAAGTAGTTTAGTTCTTTTTCTAAACTCGTAAATCTCCTTATCTCTTCCTCTCCTTTCTGAGGAGAGAGGTGCGGGTAGAAGGGCCATCTGTCATTCTGCTTGGCCAATCTGGCCAAAACTGCGACAGATGCACAGGGATATCTCTGCTACAAAGCTTTTTTGCCCTGTCAACTTGTATTGCAGCCACATGTCAATTTGCAAAAATGAAAATGAAATTTGACCAATTTAATTGTTCTCCAATTACATCCTGCTTTGACTCCTGAGATTCTCACATATTTAGGGTGGAAGCCAGGTCCTTCAATACATAATGACACAAATTGTGTATTTTTGCTGAGAGTTTGAGGGCCCTTTGTGATCAGCTTTGATGCTGCATTCAGTACATTCTTCATCTAATGCCAATTTCCCTGCTGTCATAAAGTTGTATTTCATGACAGCTGCATTTCCCAAATTAAATACTTGGGCCACTTCTAATACAAAATATCAGATCCACAGAGAAATAGTCCGAACCATTTTAGATGAGGAAACAGAAAATATTATTTCTACACATATTAATGAAAACAGCTTTTATACAAAAAGCACCAGACCAGATGCTACTGGAGCACAGCACTAATATCAATGAAGTGGAGAAATTACCTGGGCTTTGTAATAACTCATTCCCTTCAAGAGGGGAAGAGCTGCTCCTCTCAGCTGGCTCTCCTTGCTCAGCTGCTTTCCATTTCAACATTCTCTCTGCCCTCAGGAGGACTTTTTTCAGTCCCTTCAAAAAAGGTACTTCTGCTTGCTACTGCTGATATGATGCTATAGCTGCCCCAAGAACCATTTCGACTAATTACAGAAGTTTAGCAAAGAGAGACAAAGGGAGTCAACAGGCAGAGGGCACTTTATGAAAAAGCTTCCCAAATGTCTATTGCCTTTATCCAAAACAAGTATCATAGAATCATAGAATGGTTTGTGCTAGAAGGGACATTAAAGACCATCTAGTTCCAGCCCCCCTGCCCTGGGCGGGGACACCTCCCACCAGACCAGGCTGCTCAAAGCCCCATCCAGCCTGGCCTTGAACACCTCCAGGGATGGGGCATCCACAACTTCACTGAACAACCTGTTCCAGTGCCTCACCACCCTCAGAGTAAAGAATTTCTTCCTAATATGTAATCTAAATCTACCCTCTTCCAGTTTGAAGCCACTACCCCTCAATTCAATCACTACACGCCCTTGTAAAAAGTCCCTCTCCAGCTTTCTTGCAGGCCCCCTTCAGATACTGGAAGGCTGCTATGAGATCTCCCCTGAGCCTTCTCTTCTCCAGGCTGAACAACTCTCTCAGCCTGTCTTCATAGGAGAGGGGCTCCAGCCCTCTGATCATCTTCGCATCCCACCTCTGGACCCAGGTCTAACAGCTCCATGTCCTTCTTATGTTGGGGGGCACAAAGCTGGACACAGTGCTCCAGGTGGCGTTTCACGAGAGCAGAGTAGAGGGGCAGAATCACCTTCCAATGTTTCTTTCTCTAAAAAATGAGAAGCTGCTTCTAATGAGAAGTGTAACATCATCAGCACATTCAAATGGGAATACCACATCAAAACAATTCCTTAAGTGCCAAGTCAAAACATTAGGTTACAAACTCAAAAGTTAGCCCCATATGATGAAAAAAGGCAGCCCCTATGCACCCACCTAGTTCAGTGCCACAATGCTTTTTAAAACCTACTATGGACATTTATTGAATGTCGACACTGAGTCACATCTGTATAGGCAAGGCTGAGTGTGATGCCCCTGGCCCAGGAAATTTCCATTTCAATAGCTGAGAGACTGGATGCAGCATGACAAAAAGGTGAAGCTGGCACATGCCTTGAAAGTGGAACCATTCTGGTTTTGACTCGTCTTATTTCAGCTCTTCCTTTCATAGTTCTGTCAGTGACTTTTATAGGGAAATAAAGGTGATGAGCTCGAAGGGCTGATCACAACGGCCTCCAAAAGAGAGGAACAAACGCAAAGCCAAGAAACACCAATCCAAATACCTCAGTACCTTGGGGAAAGCATACGAGTAATGTGTATGATTTCACGTGGGATCACATAGCCCATCACAGTATCAGCAAATGAAGACAGAGAAGAGAGCTAGGACACTGACCACAGACAAGCAGCTCACAGCCCCATACTACCAGCTTCTCAACTGTGCACCAACCGCAGGTTGCCTGAACAAGCTCCAAACACCCCTCTGTCACAGGAACTTGATATTATCAAACACATCAACTTGATCAGATAAGCCCTAAAATGGACAGAAGGAGGAGGTATTTGCCTATGTCAATGGACTAAATTAAGAAGTTTTGTGTGGTCTTCAAGAAGCTCTCAAAGCCAACCAAGTTTAAGATGCATGTACACTGAACACTCTAAGGTATGACTTATTAAGTACTGTAACAGCCCCAAAACCACTGTGGCCAGCAGGAAAACCATTTGAATCAGGAGGGAGAAATTAACTGAGAAAGCTAACAGCACCATAGACGCTGAGAAATCCCTAGGGAGGCAGGGGGAAGATCCCACTTCCCACATTTGCATTTCACATCTGGGAAATGTGAGTCATCACATCCACATTGGAGAAAACCAGAAACTGCAGGAAGGAAGGAAGCTTTGAGTTAAAAAGAAAAAAAAAAAAAGAAAAAAGTGAAAGACGAGACTGTTTCCATCTTGAACAAAAGGAGAGAAAGAGGTCAGCACTGCCCTGCTGAGTACTGGAGATAAGGAGTTAAATTCCCAACTTAAAACCTACTTTTCAGGTCCTATTCAGAAAAGGGGATGCAGGGGTTTGGTGGTTGTTAGCTAAAACATCGTCTCAATTTTTGTACTTAAAACTTGCCTCTATGATCTTCTGCAATGGCTGGGAAACACCTTTCCTTTTTGAACTATCTGAAGACAATGTTTTCTTCTTCTATTTGTCTCCTATCCGGAACTTTGCTTCCAACTTTGCAATTGAGAACTGAATTTTCTTTTACCATATTTTCATCTGCATTCTCACCTAATGCTTAAAAATAACTCAAGAGAAGCTTCCAAACATTAGGTACATGCTTATCCCAGAAGAAATGGAGTATAAATTATGTGTGTAGGAAAGGATACTGACAAACTGAGACAGCTGAGGAATCCCAGAAGTTTGGTCATGTCTCTTGGCAAGCTATCTTTATCATTTTGATGGTATCACCAAATGTCAAGACCAAAAGACACATTTCTCTTGGCAACCACAGGCCAGCTTTCATCTAACAGAAGGAAAATTTATAATTCCCAGTCCCTCATAGATCGCACAATAAACATGGAGAGTTAGAAAGAAAAGGGTGACAAATTAGTTCTCCATAAATAACCTACCAGTGAGTTAAAAGAACAATAACGTACATTATAACTAACTATCCACATATGGCCTAGGGCTGCACATTATCATTATTTCTAGACACTGTTATGACAATCCTCTGGCAGCGACAAATTTACTTACCATTCAAAAAGCATTCAAGAACAAAGTTCCCCAGAAACGGAATAGATTCCTGTGACAACCAGAACAGTTAAAGAAAATAATGTTCAATAGTAAAATGAGCCCAATTTATCTCAGATGTATTGTTTTTACATTAATTTTAACTCTACTCACTTATACGGTATTACCCAACTTACACTTTGCATCAACTTGCAAACCTGTTTCCTGCTGCGTGCAAGTGTGGAGGTACATCCACAACATAGACCAGACATACAACACATAAAAAAGATGTTGCTTCATTCTTCTCCATTATTCACATAACACTCCAAGACAGCATTCACACCAAAGCCCAGAAAATCTTAAAATAAAACACCAGAAAAGGAAAAAGAGACCAACAGTCCTTCAGTGAAAACAGGTAACATTGTATAAAAGCAAACATTAAAGACGACTTCATTTACTGCCTTCTCACTTCATTATCCCATCAAACGAAACAAGTAGAAACTAATAAATACGACACATAAAAACAATAACAAAAAGTGCTGCTCCATTTGTTTTAAGTCCCGAGGAAAAGCATCGAGAATATACTGCTTTGTGGATAACCTGCAATTCTCCAACAATGAACTGCAGCTGAGAAACAACTGTTCAATGGCTTTTGTATTGTATGCAAAGTAAATGATAGTTTTACTAGTAAAGACTAAGCTCATCCCGACTCACTAATAAAATACATTGTCTCATTCTCTTAAGCCAGTTCCACAATTCCCAACTGCTGCAGGCTCTGGGGAAGAAGTCTGACACAAATTGCTGGCTAATCTGTCCACTGAACAAGTCATCTTGCTGTCAAAGGGAAGACCTGTTGCTTCAGGGGCCTGCGCAGTTTAAAGTGCTGCAGACAAAAAAAGTGATGGATTTTTCCTTTGCAGTGAAAGGGAAGATGCTGTATGTGCCTCCTGGCTATACCTGCATTCTGCAGGATCCTGATCTGTACCACCACGGTGTCTGTGATCGTGCCAGGCAGGTGTGAGCAGCTGGGCATACAGCCACGCTGAAAACAGAGAATCCTTCCAAAAGCAGAAGGAGAGGGACTTCAACTCCAAAGATTTCATACTCGGAAGATCATAGCTTGCCCTGCATGTAGTTACATCCAGCATCCTACAAGCCTAAGAGAGACAAGGAGACAATCCACAAAAAGAAAGTCTCCATCCAGAGCAGTACTATATACTATAGGTATATAGTCCTAATAGCAACAGCTTTTCCACTTCCCACATCATAGCAAGTGCAGACAGCTCCCAGGAAAGAAAATAATACTATCTTTGCGGTTCAACAAGACAAATAGAAAACACCTTCATTTTCAGTGAAGAAAAATTGAATGTTTTGCCTGGGTGCCTTCAGTTTTAGTTTTAAAGAATTGCACCTTTCCAAATTTCTTCATACCACAGGCTGTGAGCCTATCGCCTGCAGGCAAGCTGTAGCTTGCAGTTTTACTGCTCACAAACACATCAATATATGTCAGCTACTACAGGCAACAATATAGTTCATGAAAGATGTATTTGGCTCTCCTAAGGCTGCTAGCAAAAATCCTCTTTCCTCTTAGAAAGTATAGATAAGATGAAGATTTTTTTTTTTAAATCTACATGAGACTCCACAAAGATAATCCAAACTGCAGTTGCAAGTGACCCACCGTAGGACAAACAGCAAAGGTAACACATTTTTCTTATTTTAGGCTAGAAGAAAAAAAGTCTGTGATTTTTCTCTGTTGAATAAAGACTGTAATAGCAAGTAATAACTCCTTCGAGTTTGGTGACTAAGAAAGTGTACCATCATCCTCTAAATATGCACACATGCTATGCAGAAGTTGATGTGGTGTTTTCTTACTGGTTACAACAGGATCATGACAGAGAAACAAGGTGTCTAAAGTAAGAATGAGAACAAGTCCTAAAACAATGAACAAAAGCATCGATGCTTTCCAGACTGAAATAAGTTCTAGCAGATTATAGAAAGCTTACGCTCCCCTGACTTTTCAGTCTCACCATACGAATTAAAACAGTGCTGTTTGCCTAACCGCTTGCCTAACCATTCAGAATTTAACAGCAGGTCCAGGCTACATTCAGAAGTATATTTAACATTATATGTACATGTAAAAGAATAAATTGCATGTGGGTGACAATTGCGCTCTTTAGGATTAGAGGTAGCCTCTTAGGGGTGATTTAATCTTTCCTTTTAGAATTTTAGGCATCCACCTATACAGCTGAATATAATCTGATTAATAAAACTCATACCCTTACCATGCCTAGGTCTATTTTCCAGGAAAATGGTCCTTTGAAATGCTTATACTGCAAGAGAGAATAGTATAGGAAACGTGTCCTGAAGTTAGGAAAACACATAGCTATACATTGTGAAAGTAAAATCAGGTGAAAACAGAATTGCAACCGAAATACAGAATCAGTTCTTCGTGTATACAGCTAATTGCATGTGCACACAACTGCATTAAGATATCTGAGCATTCAGCTACATTTTTCAAGCAATTGCCATAACCACATGCCATCTACTGCTGACCACAATTTGATAAGCAATTACTTCTTTCAGCAGCAGCAATGCCGGCAGAAACAGCCCTTACCTCCTGCTCCCTGCCACACGTTCCTTCCTCCCAGGCAGCTTTCTCAGCCCTGACACAGCAGCCACACAGTCAGACAAATTAGAGTTAAAAGTAACGGATAACCAAAGAAGAAAAGGCACTTTTGAACCCGCGGCAGGTCCCCGATGCACTTCCCCACCAGCCCCACAAATGGCTGTACTAGTACAGCTCAGAGGGTGGCAGGGGGCTGCTTACGCAAGCACGGCTCTCTAAGGAAACGCGTGCCAAATTTCTCCCTGAGGAAGTGATTGTGTTTGCACCAAAACATCTGAAAAATCTTCCCCCCCCCTGTGCCCAGTCCATAGGGTCTTGGTCTGGAAGGCCAAGATACGGATCTGGAAGGGATCCTTGGGGGTCTCCTAGTCCCTTCCTCACAGGCAAGAACCAACCCAGCAACTCCAGTCAGCCAGGAGATCTACTGCAGCAAGCCACTCGTTAGGCAAAATAAAATACAGCTTGAAGCTGAAGTCAATGTGCAAGCTAGGGGAAAAGAAGGTTCCTGAGGTTTGCCCCCTTTACATATCAGTTAAATCAATTCTGATAAAGCTTTGTAAAATTTAGTTGCACACTGTGCTATATTGTCTTTCATCATCACTTTCCAACCTGAGTTTAAAGGCAAAAGTTAATGATTGATTTCTAAAGGCATTAATATGGAAACCCCTAAGGGAAGCCCTGAGAAACCTTCCATTAAAATACAGCTTCTGTTACACAGTTGCAAAAGATGGAAAAGTAAAAAATATGTTTTTATTACATTTATAATGCAAGTAAAAAAAATGTAAACCAAAACCCAAATATTGAGCTACGTATAGCTCAGAAAATAAACGTGAAAAGACAGCGACAGCTAATGATTTGAGGTGAGTAATAATGTGGCCCTAACTGAGGCATAATAGAATGACTCCGAACAAAATACAATGCTGTTTCACTTCATTAAGTTTCATGTTATCCTCCAATTTCCCAGAGCTAACGGAAACGTTCCCTCATTGCCACTGCAGGAGTGGACTTACAACAACAAACAGACCCAGCTACCCCAACCAGTTTGTTAATTTAATGAAATCAATTCAGTCAAAAGGCTATATCACACAAACCCAAATTCACTCCAAATACCTAATTAACAACTTACCCCTAGAAATACCAAAGACAGCAGACCAATAGATGAGCGGCAAATTATCAGAAAGTTCAAGGTAAGGGTAATACTCGTATTTTGGCGCTTTTTTTCTTTTTTCATTGAACTGTTTCCTGAACTTACTCAGCTTTCCTGTGAACACAAAATTTCCTGTAAAACATATGCCTACAATACCACCTGGCCTAAGTATATTATTGCACACCTGGTTAAGTCATGTTAGGGACTAAGTATTCTCCTAGAAATGAATTATGTTAGTATCCCAGAAGAAGTATCAAGGCCATTCGGGTTAGGGATCCCTGCGATCAGCCACTTCCACAGCTAACTATTTCTGTGGAAGCCCACAGACCAGCAATTCCAGCCTGTCACCCAGTAGCCTGTGCCTCAGTTTTCAGAGCTCTTCTAGGAGCCAGTTGCACAGCCCCGGCCCGGGGGGGGCCAAGGGCAGCGGCCAAGGGGTCTGTGTGCCCACAGGTACGACACAGGCAGCCAGCCCTCGCTCCGATAGCTCTTACAGCTGTCTCCAAACAGGTATATTTTTTCTGCTTATGCAACAGAAAAAAAGAGAATGTTTTCCTCATACCATCTAGGAACTCGGAACGCTGTTTATTCTTCAACTTTCTGACGTGCATTTTATCTAACCAACAGCTTGTATACCTGCATGCACGCATATACAGTTTCTTAATTTAATGGTAGGCTTTACATTTCTTTTTCTTTATTTTTGTTCATTTTCTTAGCGTTCCTGCAGTTCTAGGCTCCATGATGCGGGCAGGGCAGGAAAGCGACGCAGCAGAAGCCCGGCCGGCACGCTGCGAACCGCGGCCGCGGAGCCCCGCACCGCTCCGCGCCCCCACCTTCAGCCCTATCCGCACCGCTGCGCGGAGACCCAAGCCGCCCTCCCACAAGCCCAGCGCACCCCAACCCCGTCGGCTTGGCCCCCAGTCCCTCCGCGGACGACCCGCGCAGCCCCTACCTGCCGGCTGCAGCCCCCGCAGCGGCGGTGGAGCGGGGCGGCCGGTGCGCGCTGCCCCCGCCGGGGCGGTGGCTCCCGCGGGCTCGGGGCGGGGGCCGGGGCCGGGCTTCGCACCGCGGATCCCTCAACCCACGGGGGCGAGGAGGGTCAGGGAAGAGGCTCGGGTGCATCTCGGAGCTCAAGAGTCCGCAGCTGCTTCCCCAGCCCCCTCGGTCGCCCACCCCGGCGGCTGGCGAGCAAAAAGCCGCCGGCTGCGGGGGTGGCGGCCCGATCCCTCCTGCCGCTGCCTGCCCGGACCCCGGTGGGCTCTGCGGGACCCTTCCCCTCACCGTGGCTCCGGCTCCCACAAACTGGCATCCGAGGGACCTGGAACCCCTGCTTGCGTGGTACCTTCGCCAACGTGAGAAGGGCGTCTCAGCAGTGCCACGGGCACTTTCATCGCATTAGGAGAGATTTTTTTTTTTTCCCCCCATCAAGGCAAAGCCTGTACTGGGATTTCTGGATCAGTGCTCTCAAGCATTTCAGAAGGCAATTTTGCACTGTTCCAAAGTCAGGCAATGCTCAAGAGTGGAAATAACACGAAAACTTGAGCATACAGATGGCCCCCTGTCACATACACCGTTAGGAGTCATGCTGCCGCTGCTTGCTAGTCTTTCAATTTTCAGACTCAATTCAAAGCCCCAGGCCAGGGGAAGGACTCACACAGATTTCAGCAGGCTTTGGACCCTAGACTCTTGGAACAAGTTTCAAATTCCAGCAGCCTTTTGTTTATCCAAGGAAGATAAACTAAGTGGCCTGCTGAATGCTGCATGGGTTTTCAGACAAGATCTGGAAAACAGCAGGTCTTTGCTCAGAAGGGACATTAAACATCCTGTGACACTTTCCATGAGAACAAAGATAAAATGGGACCTTTTCTTACCCTTCCCAGACACTGTCGCCAGACAAAGGGCAGCCTGGTTCCTGTCTTTCACCCAGGATCTTTTGGCCTTTCAGTGGTGCTATAAAGAGCAAGTGCAAAGCTCCCAGGAGTGTAAAGCAGAGACACAGGAGAGGGTGGCTGGGAGGTGTTTGCTACACAGCTCTTCCAGGCTAAGTTCAAAATCCTTCAGCGTAAGGAAATACACATGATTTGGGTAAGCACGGCAGCTTCAGGGAGGATTATTAATTGGAAAAGACTCCCCTTTCCAGGTGTCAGTGCTATTCTGTACAGGACAGTGGCATGTCTGGGAGACATGAGTGTACAAGTGCTTCCCCCTCCTTACCTGCCCGCTGTGGGGTGAAGCTGCACGCAGGGCAGCCCACACCACCCATGCACAGCTTGCCGAGCACAAGTGCTCCCCTTCCGTCAGCATGGGAGCTCGCAACAGCCATAGAGAAACGGGGCTTTGTTTTCCCCACTGTGTGGGTGACAAAAACTTGTTCTTGAATGAGAAATAAGTAGAGTTCTTACTTTCGTAGTGGAATTTTGATTTTTTTTTTCCCTCTTTTTCACAGCCCTGCAATGTTTTTGAAAGATTTGTAACCTTACCTGGATTAAACTGTGCTTCGCGTCGAAAGATTTTCCTCGCCAAAATACACTGCTAACGTAATTGCAAGAAGCTTTATTTGCACTGCCGTAACACTGCAAGATAACAGACAGCTCTGAACAAGGTGGCCTGTGCATCAAGCTACTGTTGAAGAGAGAGGGGATCTCAGCATCGCGGCCAACTTCCTCTGCAAGTCTGGTTGGCAGCGTCTCTATGACAACTCCCCATCAGCGATGGGGGCGACAGTGGTTATCTGCGTCGGCTGCTGATGTTTTGACATCTGGGTCAACAACAGGCAATGCTTTCCTCTCCGTGGTGTGGGAAGGATATGGCCAGAGCACCACAGGAGAACGCACAAACCACCTTGTGTATCGTACACGCCAGGAATACACAGAGAGGCAGTAACACTGCTCATACTCTGCTGTCCTCGCCATTGGCACTATAACAACTTTAAAACACACTTGTGTGCTATTTAAATTTTATATAAATTCATTTTCAGCGCTGAAGTATTACAAACGAGATATCATCAAAACAGCATGCATGACTTCAATTTGCCTTTTTAGAGTAACACTCTAACAATAATAGAAATACAAGGGTTTGGTTTACATTCATGTTTTCCACATTCATGACAGGATTCCTCTTGTCACTGCTAGAACAGATTTTTCTCATGCAAGTTTTAACTGCTGGCACTGGGTAAATGATCCATTGCATTCAGGGCTGCAGGACTATCCATGTTGCTCCCCTAGAACTGCCGTAATCACCACACCATAGGTGTACATTCCCTCACCTGGAGTGCTTCATCAGGCAAAGACAACGCACCCAGGAATGGAGTTCTTTTGGTTTGGTCCCTATGCAAACAAGGACAATACCTTTACACTCTTTTATACTTTGCAAACCGCAAAAATAATCAGAAACTCTAATGCTATAGGATTTAAAGGGGGGATAAATGCTTTTACAGTTTGGAGGATGGTTAGGTGCCATGGTACAGTTTATGAGTGGCCTTCCTATGCATGTATGTTCTTAAAGTATGTTGTTTAATTGAACCTTTACATACAATTTTCTGTGGTAAATTGAAAACTCCACTCCTTCCTTCCTCTGCCATCTTCTCCCACCTCCCTGATACAGCCAGCCAACAGTACAGGGATATACTGTAACGGCACGCTCAGAGTAACCTTTCCAGATCTGGTCACTAATATTTGGATACACAAACTTTGGCATCCTATAGTCAAGGGGACGCAGCTTCCCTGACATCTCTGGAAATCAAGCCAAAGCCATCACAGGCTGTACAAACCATAGTCGTGGTTCCTGCAGTTCCCACTCTGTAGCTACAGCCCAATCTTGCTGACTCCAAGGTGAGAAGATGAAGTCTCACTTACCACTTGTGACCGCAGGCTCCTTTCTGAAGGTGAAGTCAAGCACCGTTGGTTACTAACACACAGGGCAGGGCTCCAGCAGATCAAAAGACTATGATGAATTCCTCAAAATAGGTGTCTAAGTCATATGTGGAACCTGGGCTAGAAAAAAAGAGGGCATGTAATTGTTATTCTGTGGCCTCCTCACTTTTCACGTGGACCTTAGTAATTCCTGGAACATAAGACCATCATATGGCGTCAGACCAAAAGATGCATTTAACAGCCTTGTTTCTAATGACACTCAGAACTAGACGCAGGTAAACATTGCAACCTATTTTGCCTAAACAAGTATATCATCATCCAGAACCTTTGGAAATTCTGACAGAAATATCCCCTCCTTCTTGCCATAAACTAAGGATAGGCAGATCAATACTCACTATTAGTTGAACAAGAGGATGATTCATCTCCTTTTAGTGATTACAAGCTTCCGCATTTCAAGCCTCTTGCCTTGCTGCTGTTCACCTGGGGGTATTCCTTCTGGCCTGTCATTGAAATCCTTGGTCCAAGCACATGCTGTAAGCTTTTTGGACATGTTTGGATGCACGTATTTTATAAAGATCAGCACTCCCGCTAGCCAGAGTTTTCCAGTGCAACAATTTCACTTGAAAACACAGATTCATCAAAACAAGTGTCCTACGGAGGTTCTAACAAACTTTCAGCTGTACAAAAGCAGGAGCTTTCAAAAAAATCTTGTCTGCCTAATGCTCTTCTTTTGTCAGCCTGCTAGGCTTCCTGCTAACAGGCCTTTTTTGGTGGAAAAAAAGGAAATTTCAAAATATCTACATTTCATTTCACATCAGAAAAAAAATTTAATTGCATGTTGGAATTTTTCACAGCATGGGAATAATAAATTTGAATTAGTTGTACTTGGAAGCAAGCCTTTGCACAGCCATTCCAGTTTCTCTTCCATATCCATTTGACTGTGGACCAGAGGCTCAGGCTATTTCAATCCATACAGGAATCCGACACCAAATATGGCCAGTAATGTTGCTCTACTCCAAGGAGAACTAACTATTTCCATGGCTCTACAGCTTTTCACGGTGTTACATTTTTGTTCTCCCTGCTGGATGACGAGTATGGCTTGCTGCGTTCTTCTGCGGAGCTGGTGTTAGCAGCTTCATCATCGACACCCTCCCCCGTACCAACTCTTGTGGAAAAGCACAGGCTAAAGAAGGCTGAACTGGTGTTCAAAGCCTGAAGACAGCACAGGTTGCCTTTATCCTATTCCCCAAACCGGCACACGATAACCAACTAAAAGAAGATGGCGAGCCACCGCCCATTCTCCACCACACAGAAAACCAGTCTCTTGGCAAGAATTGGGTGACAACACCTCAGACAAAACTCCATCTGGCACTGGCTGACCGCTGGGGCTTGCAGGGAGAGCTCCTCACCCATCCAGGGTACGCCAGCCGTGCCTCCGGGCATCTCTTCCCTCCAGCTCACCTGTCAAACACGCAGCTTACCAACTAGGACTACTTTCAATTCAGGTTTTACTACATAATTGGTGTATTTGTTGTGTTCACAGGCTGGGGGAAGAATTTCTTTGCTTTAAACTTTAATATATTCCTTTAAAAAAAAAAAAAAAAAAAACAAACGCCCATTGATAAATATCTACAGCAAACATTTACAGAGTTAACAAACACAGAAACTATTGCCATCCCACCCAGAGAGAAACTTATAAGCATCAAAGATTTCTGTTTTATTTGGAGATGTACCAGATTTCTTCCAGGGGCACTTATGCAACACACAACCTTACAGCCAATTTTTTAATAATTTTTTTTTTTTACTCTGTGGGTGTGAAAGGTGGTTTTCCCCCCATTTACTTGCTTTTTTCTCTCGTGCGTGGACAAAGACCTAAGCCAGAGCCAGCTAAAAGTACATCAGAAACTATCTGTTCCGTGTAGCAAGATATTTAGGTGAATATTACGATGCTGACTCTCCACGGCCTTGCATGTCGGGATTGGCTTTGTGGCTGCACAGCTGGATGGACCGCCGCCATTTTGACTCTGAGACGGCTCGGCTCCCTCTGGCCCACACGCAGCAGTGGCGAAGCAAAGTGCCTCATGGCTTCTCAGCCAGGTATTTTTGGTACGGAAATCCAGCAGCCCCCCTGAAATGAGCAGTACATTTGTGAGCCGGGCTTCCCCAGCACAACCTTTTCCTGCCGCAAAACCAGCCAGACGCTGCAGGAGGTCTGGGGACCGGGCCGTGGGCCTGTGAGGCCAAAGGGGCTGCCGTCTTCTGTAGGTGCCCAAACACGCTTTCGGACAGGGCTGGGTAGGGGCATCCTTCACTGCTCCTGGGTGACGAATACATGTCTGCATACAGGCTGGGAGCCTAATACTGCTCAAGACTTGACTTTTAGAACAGTAGAGAGACATGGAACAATATTATCTACCATTTAATTGGTCTAAGGCTAACGCTGCTAATCTTATGACTGGTGGCAGAAACTTGTCTCTCCATTGATAGATTTCTGACTCAAGCCCAAGTAATGTTTTACTAATTAAAGTATTCTGCTCCTTTTTTTTTTTTTTTTTTTTTTTGTGTGGCCAGAAGCTCCCATCACTGCGTTGCCAGTCATATACCATCACCTTCCTCCCACAGCAGGGTAGTGGAAAGGTCAGGGACTGGAAGGGAACTGTCTCTAAATTAATTTCTTTCCTTGAACAGGTACGCAAGGCAACTCGGTTAGAAAAGGAAAAGACAGTTCTTCTCTTATTCTTGTGAATAAAGAGATTTCAATTGCCAAGCCTAATGATCTCCATACATAGGAAAGACAGACTCCTGTAATGTCTTCGTATCAGTAGTCAGTGGACTCCACAGAGTGGAATTAGTCACAGCTCTTTTGCTCCTACACTGATAAAGGCACTTATAATTCCAGGGTTGGTATCTGAGAACTTTATAGTAATGTGTATAAAATGAAACAAAAAAAAAAAATCTCAAAATGCTGTGAAGCAGATGTTCATGGAAACCTGACAAAGAAGATTTTATAACCCTTTCAGCTAAGAGAGACAGAACAGGGAGATACTCTGTATGGCAGGTTAAAAATCAAGTCCTTAATAGCAGAGAAAAATATCAGAAACTGAAAAAAAGAAGTCTTCCTGACAGAAGCTAAGCTGAGCTTGATGATTCTTCCCACGAACAGAAGGTGAATTCATTTTCAGGGGTTGGTGCCTCTTTTCTTCTGCTTAGGTTTTTTTTTTTTTTTTAATGCAATTTCTTGTGTGATGAGAGCAAGGGGCAGAGGGGAGAGAAGACTCTTATGAAAGTTCAGTGCTTGAATATTTCCTGCCCTACCTGTGAAAGAGCAGCTGTAGCGCGAGATGGGCTATGGGACAGGCCGCAGCCAGCATCACAAAGCAGCTTTGGTTTCCCTTGCACTGCTCTCCCCCCTTCAAAGAAGAGAAAACCAGCGATGCGCAGGGAGCTGCCGCACTGCACAGGCAAACCTGCTGGGGAGAGGACTTCAAACCTCCTCCATCTGAAGAGAAGAGATAACTTACTTCCTAAGCTAAAAAAAGAAATTACTAAGACAGGAGGAAATTTAGGAGTGGTTTTGGCTTAGCTTGTAAATATTTCTGGATTTTTTTTTTTTTTGTGCACAGCCTTTTGTAGCCAAGTGCAATATGCTGAACGCTAGCTGGGTAACAGCATGTGCCATGCTTAGGCCATAGGAACAGCATGTATTTGTTTACTTATTCAAATAACACTAGGGGTGAGCTTGCTCAAAAAACAAAACAATTCTGCTAAAAGGAACCAAAGTTTCTTTTAAGTACATTCAGCATTTCGTGATTCATTTAGCCAGCCAGCTTTGAGAATGGAAAAATCATTTGTTCTTTCAGCTTATTTGAATTAATACGTATTATTTTACAGTTCATTTCAAAAAATACAAAAAGGGTAAAAATAATTTTCAAATACAAGAGAGCATCCTCACTATTCAAATGAATTCCAGTAATATATTTTTTTATTTCAATCTCCAGGTGAAGCCTCTGCAACCTGCTCAAAGGAGAAGCTTCTCACAGCCACAGTTGCCTTGCCAGCGCTGTACTACTGCCTGCCTTTCACACGGCGGGTGATCACAGACCACACGCACTGTGCTGCCTCAGGTGCACCCTGGGCTGAGGGCATGGTGGCAACTGGGGTATCGATGGGGTAATGCCTCCAGTGGGAGGACAGCGGGGACAGATCCAGTAGAGCAGATAAAAATACTACAATCTCAACACAGTATTACATTTGCCCCTTGGTAACGATTTACTGGTTTACACAAGAGTACTTCAATTGCAGTCCCCCAACTAATGCAACTGTTATAAAAGCTTGTAGGAAAGAACATTTTGATCAGCACATTTTTCCTACAGGCTTGAGGCATTAACTTCCTCATCCTTTACTGGCACACACATCCCCGCTTCCACCCAGCCTAGCACTGGGAACTCAACTCCTAAAAGCTGAGACCAGCTATTTATTTTGTGCAATTGGCGAACACATATGAATGCAAAGAAGTTCCCCAAACAGCAGCAACCAAAAAAGCAACCAAGTCTCAACATACCAGCGCCCACACCATCTCGTTGCTTGAAGCGCTGGTGTCTCTGTAGCGACACTCTTCTGCATTATCAAACCAGTGGCCGGTTTTAATGAGGCTCCATCTTGCTCTAAGCATTTTTCCTCAATGCTTTCAAGGCAGCTGAGAATATGTGTTCCCTCACAAGGGAACATTCCTCTCACAAAAGATTATAAACCCAAAGAGTATGCCACTTGGAAAAAGAAAATAATTCTAACATATTATGTGAGAAAGTGGTAAGACAGTTAGTCGAGGCCACATCCTCATGGACGGGCACAAATGGAGATCTTAGTAAAAGGGTACAAACTTCTGCTTTGTACTAGACACAATGTTCAGATTTGTTCAAACTTTTAAGTTTGCAGAGAGATGGACGGGTCATCCATCCAAAAAAATCTGGAAAACAGTGAAGCTGTCAGCTTGTAAAGACGCTTCAGAAGCTGGAAGTGCCCTGTTCATCACAACAAAATAAGCAAAACCACTTAAGAACAGGGAGTGACACATTGCTGTTAAGTACAACGTGATGCCCATTTCAGGCTGTGGGCCCTCCTTCATTGCCGTAAATCATACCTTTACCTTGGTGCATCTATGCATCTACAGCATGTAGAAATAAAACACGGGGGACCAAAGCACCCTGCTCTGGGTCTCTGCTGCCCACACCTTCCTGCCGTTTGTCAGCAGCTCGGGCTTTACCTGGGGGGAGGCTGCAGGAAGCTGCCAAGCCCTTGCTGCAACCAGCTGCTTTGCACAGCTGCGCGCAGCAGCACAAACTGCTGCAGGCCAGCAGAAGAGAGCCGTCTTCCTGCCAATACAATAGAATTGGTTTTGATGTAAAAAAAAAATAAAAATAAAATAATATATATATATAAAATCATTGGAAGGCCAGTACATCCCCTACTGTGTGTTTCATGTACTGAGACAAGCAGCTTTTGAGACCAGGCTATTGCCTGCACTAGAGAGCACATCTCCATCTAGATAGAAACCTAATGCTTCAGCGCAGGTCGCTGGGTGCTTTACACAGGGGTGTTCGACCCGCATAGTAACCATTAACTGCATGAGCTCACCACCGACCAGCCGCACCTTCCCTTCACCTCCCAACTGGCACAACACGCTTCTGTCAAACAACCTGCCCTCCCCATCTCCCACCGCCTGCGCTCACGAAGAGCCAGTTTACTGCTCACCCCGCAGCACCCACCCCAGCTTGCAGAAACCTCTAAAGATGCTGCTGCCATGTCCCTTTCCCAGGCTCAGTAACTTCCCCTCTTGTAAACCTCAGCTTTTCTTACTTATTTCTCTTCCATCTCTCCAAGTGCCAACACCTCAGTGAACCTCAATTCCTCAGGCAGTTGACAGGTTGTCCTACCTTTTACAATTAGAACCAAAATTTTTATTTTGCCTCTTTTTGTTGGGATTTTTTGGGAGAAAGGCGATAGGGGAAGGTTTGAAGAAAAGACTCTTATTGCACAGTCCCTATATCGCTTTCTCCAAACACACTCCTAATCATGCAACCAGTAGGTTCCCATCAGCACCAGAAATACTTAAAAGAATCAGAAACTGGATTCAGTTTTTAGGTTTAAACAAGCATTTATTTTCCAGGACATTCTAGAAACCAGATGTCCTCTACATCCCAGGCACTGAGAGGTAGCAAGACATAAACCAGGCGGTGGTCTTTTTCATAGCCTGTATTACATTTAATCCCAAATTCAAAGACACCTTGTGCTTTAAAAACAGATCCCAGTAGAAGAACTCATCCAACTGGAAACAATCATGTATGTTTATTTTGTCACCAATTCAACCCCATATGGTTTTCCCATCTCCAAAATTCTGCTGTGTCCTGCCAAAAACCACTTGCAAGTATCTTGTGACAGTCTTAGCAGGAACATAAGTGCTGATAACAGTGAAACACCAGGACAGCTTTGCTGAGGTTGGAATGCATTGCAAACACCCTGCTTGTCCTAGGATTCTTGTACTGCCCCCACACACCCCATGCTGGTCTTCTCTATCAAATCTGATCAAGTGAATACTCTTATTCTTCAGCCACCATTAGCACCTTTTCACAATCATTTAGTCTAAAAGCTTTACTTTAAAACATAGACCCTTCTTCCTACAGGACATAATTAGACTTTTTGTCAAAACCATTAAAAACTGTTTTTTCTCTGCAGGAGGGAGAGAATGAGGAGAGCGGCATGTGTTTCAACAACAATGAATGTTTGAGTGCAGAAGAAGCAGAGCAGACCTTGGCACAAGCCATCGCAAGGAATCCCATTCATTCTGCTCCAACTCACCTTAATTATTAACATGTTTCAGAAAGAGAAGCTGGATTAACACAGCCTGGCTTGTTAAGAGATCTCATCAATTTATAGTGAAACAAGTACTTTGAATACATACTAAATCTGCAGCCTCACCGATCTTCCTTAGGGAAATCTGCTCCTTCACCCTCACTACTCCCAAAACACGAAGATCCACAGATCTGGATATTTCTAGGTTCTCAATACAACTCTTTGATAGTGGTGCAACAGAGCTTCGCTTGCTCAAATTCCCAGTTTGTACCAGTTAGAGGTTCATCTATGTAGTCAAGCGGGACTGTTTTCAGATTCTTTAGATACTCTGGATGATGAAGCAGCGCAAAGAACCCTCCCATCAGATGACTGTAGGCAGCAACTGGATACAAAATACAATCAGAAAAATTCAAGACAACAGTGATGCTCTCAGAACAGCCTCAAAGTGTTTCCCTGTGGTAAAAATATTGGAATGGTGCTGAAAAATCAACCGGACTGTCATTTGTCCATTACTTTAATTATGGAGGAGGTACATGGGAGGAAACCAAAAGCTGGGACTGGTGAAGGCAGGCAAAGCCTGAAGGTAAAGAAGCAAATTACAGTTCCAGCATATTCATATTATGGTGCCAGTGGGGAAGGAGGGGAGAAAAAAAGTCAACTGTAGATTTCAAGGTGACAAAGAAATACTTTTGCAGGAGGCTTTTCTCCCTCAGCAAAGGAAGAATTTAGCTTACGTTATTTTCCTCTCACACCAGGCTCCTCTAATTTCTTCTACTTAGTGACTTCTCATAGCTCTCCATCCTATTAATTTAGTTTGCTAATATTTTCCCAACCAAATGTCATAGTTTTTGTGTATAGTATACACTCCAGAGTATTATATTCCCAGTCTTAACTACAGCAACTGACCTATTAAGCATTTTAAATTTCAAATCAACATTTTGAAGTTAAAGTTTTATTTTATGCTTCTCGTAGAACTGTTGTGATCAACTTACCTGGCAGTCCCTACAATCTTAGAGCTAACATTAGGGTTACCAAAATTGTGCTTTCCTTCTTCAACCACACAGCGTCTTGCATTGCCCATATATATTTTCCTGAATGACTGCTAGAATTTCAGGGGCTTTTTTTGTTTGGTTTGTTTTTGTTTTTCTTGAGGACTAGAGTACGTTAATCTTAAAAGAATCATAGAATTGCCTAGGTTGGAAAGGACCTTTCAGATCACCTAGTCCACCCATCAACCTAACTCTGACAAAAACCATCATTAATCTACTAGTCTACCCATCTTTTAAATACCTCCAGGGATGGTGCCTCAACCACTTCCCCGGACAGCCTGTTCCAATGCTTAATAACCCTTTCAGTTCACATAACTATAAACACCAAGAACGCAAGAACACTTACGTGATTGATATTCCCATATCAAGTTCCCTTCAAAAACCGGCCAGGGAGAAAAAGATGGAACCTTTCTCTGAAACAAACCAGCTCATCCCACAAATTGCCCCGAGCTCCACTGCTTTAACAAAGTGTTTATACTGTTGATGTTATGCTTCCCTCTACTGTTCACCGTAAGAAGTGCAGTTACCTCTTAGCGCTCTGAAGCCTGCCTTAAAATAACAACCCAATGTAGAAACCAATCCTTAGTTGCAGGCAAAACTTAGCAAATAAGCTTAATGAAAGTTTTTTTTCGTTCATGAAAAATTAGAGGCACTGAACAGAACTATCCCCACTTATCTCAAGCTCAGTATTACATGACATATCAAATACAACATGCTAAGTGTTTCGTGTTGCATATTACAGCCCATCAAAAAGTCAACTTCAAGCAGGCAAAACGCTTCAAAGACCAAAACAATATAACAAAGTAAAAAAAAACCTATCAAGAACCAAAGAATTATAATAGAAATAACTAGTCCTATGTGTTACTAAACAGTGTGATGCATTTCACATCATTGATTTCAATAAATGAACTCCACAGATACATTAAAACCGTCAAAACAGTAGTGGTCTTTATTTCCATTAGACAAGTTAACACATCAGTTAATATGAATTTATTTCAAGATTTGGGAGATACGGAAATTAATAAAAAAGTGAAATAAACCCCCTTCCAAAAATATATTGGATAATACATGTGTCTGAAATTTATACTGTCTCTTTGTGATGAGCCCTTTACTTTATGTGACATCACATACAGTTTTGCAAGACAAAAGAATTTATGAACTGGTTTTCTGCCTCCAATTTGTAAGCCCTCAAGGTGTCTAAGAAAAGCAAGTTTATACATGCTGTGCAGCAACCCAAGTACATAGATTTCAAAGGGGTCTCAATTCAACTGGAAAAAGAAGTAAAATCTAGAGAGGTCCACAAATCAAAAAAAGGTTGGAAATACTGTATTGGAATAAACACTCAAATCCTAGTGACCTGGAGGGAAAATTAGCTTAAAACCAGATAATACATTAGTCAGGTTTGGGTTTTTTTTCTAATTTTAGAAACTTGGCTTTGAAATAATGCAGTTATCAGTTGGTTTTGGTTAAGATGAAGTTAAAAATTGCAGACTAAAGAAGACATCTTCAAATAAATGAAAACAAACCTCCTCCCTTTGTCATCTAATGCCAAGTATGTACCATATAAATAACATCTGTACTACAGAACTCTTCATGTGGATCAGAGGTTTTCAACAGAAACAGGATTTCATTTTAGTGTCAAGCCAATCATCAAGATTTTAGTTCACGTCTTGTTTAAAAATTTTTAACTTAGAAGAGAATTAGTCCTGCAAAACCCGTTGGCAGTCTGTTCCTGTTGCAATTCATGACTAATGAAAAATTACAGTCTTAAACCTTCTACCCCCACCAAGTTTTCTGGCAGCCTTGCCAAGAAACCCATGTAGTCACAGAAGGCGAGTAAATTTATTTTTGGAGGGGTAGGGGGATGTTAAATAAAAAAGTGTCTCATCTAATATGGAAAGGAAAGGCAAAAAAAAAAAAAATAATCAATGACTAGTTTTCACAGTAAAATGCATCAGCTTTGCAGTTTCATTTGAAACCAAGAACAAATCATGAAACGTCATGAAAATAAGATAAAAAAATCTCCTAGAGTGATTACTAAATGAAGTTAAAATTACCACGCTAATCAGTAAACCCCAGAAGAAAAGCAGATGCCTCATATTACAGGTCCTACATTAAACAGTATTCACTTTTTAAAATAAATCCATAAAATCTGTATGTTTGGCCACTTTGCACTTTTTTCCCCTAAAAAATACAGTGTACAGAAAACAAAATCTTGTTATTCCCAGTATGAATTCTGAAGTATAAGCTCAAAACCCAAAAGTTAAAGATCAGCTAAAAGGATTTTAAATTATTTACAAATCCAGCAGGTAGAACTACCATAATGGCTTCATTTCCATCCTTGTAGTGGTTTTCGCTCTTATCCAGCAGCATCTGCAGTAGGAATCTCTCAGCTTCATCACTGATCATCTGTCATTTTCAGCAATTCTAGAAGAGCCCCAACAGCTCCAAAATAACCCTTTAAACAAGGCAAAAGTAAAACAAATTCCAAAATAAGACATAAGCATGAGCATGTGAAATATTCAGTTCTGTTAAGGCAATTAAAAGACCTTTCTTATAAGATCAGCCCTGCTGTGCCAAGTATTTACTATATCTGAATTATGATTTAATATGATCTTGTTTAGGTTCAAAAAAGGGCCTTATACTGTTCTTACACAGTTCTCCAAAATTGTCAAAAAATAAGAAACTACAGAACCACTATAATGATGCTGTATTGAGGCAGGGCAGTTTCCACTATGAACATATCCACCTGAAAGTCACCTCAAAATTATGCCTACAAAAATTAATTCTAGTTGAGGTTTATGTACCAGACCACACAAATGAACATTGTTGTTACTAGGGTCAGAAAACAAAAGTGAAAGATGTGCAGTGTTTAGCAACAAATACCACGAGATTGGTGGTCAAGCCAGGGAGTTAACAAGGGGAATTTTCAAATTAATTTGCAATTAAATTGTATTTATGCAGAACTTAGTTTGTGGATTCACTTCAAAGCAGTGGCGCTGAAATTCTCCCTTTTAACTTCACCGAGTCAAGAACCACAAGATTTTTGTACTTACAAATAAAAATAAGTTCAACACGTATTTCCTTACCTCATGTTCCAAAAACAGAGCTTTCAGCTGTCCCTTGGACCAATAATCCATAGCATATGCTAATACCTTCATAGAAATCATATTTATTCTGAGAAAGTTGCCAACAAATACCACCTTGTCGATGTTCTGCAAAATTGAAAGGCAGACCAGCAAAAATTATATTCAGCTACACTATTTGCCTCATTCAAAACGTACTTCTGCCTCCACTATGAAGTTAAATGGGAATTTGGGATTACATTTAAATTTTCCAGACTGAAAAGTAAAAAAAAAAAAAAATAAAAATAATTGCAGTTACTGACCACTAAGTAGAGATGCTGCAAGGGGGGAAAAAAAAAAGAACTTCTATTCCAAAGAAAGAGAGAGGCTGATACCACAGATGGTGAATATTTGCTTAAAAGCCCAGACCTTCCCGACACAAACAGGATTACGACTGTTTTGTTGGTTTGGGGTTTTTTTGTTTTATTTTTTAATTGTAGATGATGTGGATGCAATGAAGACATCTTTCCTCCCCCTGCTTGTTAAATGAAGCAACTTTCCAGAGATCACTATGATTATTAATTCCAGATGAAGAACCTCTGAAGAGTATCTGAGAAGGACTATGTTAGAGATGGGAAGAAGCTTCTTTCATTATCTATTCTCTGGACTGTGGCTCCATTTTCATAAAGAACCTAAAGATTTTTGAACAATCAGCACTACGCTGTCAAGTGAGAGAGTCACATGCTATCCTTACTTGTGCCCACATCAGTGCATGTAAGCAAAAGTTCTGGTGCTTAAACAACATCCAGAACTATTTCACCAAGCCCAGTTTTGCCTGTTAGGCACAAAAATGCACTTGCATTTTGAACCGGTGTACCATACGATGCTCACCATACAGTAGAATTAGTCTAGAAGATTCAGTAGGAGGCCAAATCCTGGAGATATAAGCTTTTACATTTCCAGGGCTCCTTCAAGACTCCTGTATCTTCAAGGAATCCTCTGCTGAAAATTACCAGCAACAATCTGCACAGAGGCCAGAACTACCAAGTGTGACCTCTCTACATTCATATAGCGCTATATAGCCAAACACTTGGTTCTGCAGCAATTACTTTGCTACAGACCACAGTTCTGTCATGTCTGGTACTGTGCACGTGACATACCACGGAGAACACCCTCACTTGAATACTCAGGATTGCAGAGTGCCAATACCCATATCCAGTAATTCATTTATTCAGTCTCCGATGACTGAGTTACATGTCTGATTGTCTCCAAACCAAACACATCAACAGAAATTTTATTTAAATAATGCAGCTTTATAGTCTCCTACCCTCTTAGGTATGGGGATATATGGCGTATATGGCTGAAAATAAGAACTTCTCAAAAGGCTGCTATTAAACATGGCCAAGAGCACTTTGCATCCTCTTGATGAGGCAGTTTTGTTTCTGAAGTCATTTCTGACAAAGGAGGGACAAACATGTAACTAGTTAATTTCCTGTAATGTAATACCATCAAATTGATTAGAATCTACATTTGCATTACATTTTCATGATTTTTTTTTTCTGAATATACACACGAAGCTACTGTTACCAGAAATTCAAGCACGCAGTACCTAACACCGAATATAAAAACTACTGAAAATTTCAAATGTAAAAATACTAGTTGTATCTACTAGCATAGCAAAGTGTATATAAACATGCAATTTTTGTATCGTTTTATTTTCCAACATTCCTTGACTTGACAAGGTTAAAAGTTTTGTTAAAGATGTCCAGTTTTCTAGATTTTTGAAGTGAACTAGAAACAGCTTTAGCATTTTTCAGCAGTCGGAAAGCGAAGAAATGCCGCTTTCATTTCTTAAGGGACTCTTGCCAATCTACTTTTAAATTGTGCACTGCTGAAATATATTCAACGTTGAAAGACAGAAGTCTTAAACTGATGAAGGGATCGTGATGGAATGCTTACTTAAGCTAACCAAATTACAATATCCTGAAAAAGACATGCACTCTTTCACTCTCTGGGGTCTTGCTAAATTGTTCAACTACCCTGCAGTAGAAAGCTATAGTATAGCTTCAATATAGTATATACCCATATTTACCCATATAATAGAATAGGGGAATCTGTATCAAAGATGCCATAAAAAAACTGCACATATTTTTGCAAGACGACTCATTCTGATGCCTTTTACACATTCTGCTAGTAAAGACAAAGCAGGGAGATTGGTTTCCTTTACGCAGTCCTGCTTTGCCTAGGACAGACCGTCTCAAATGATGTGTAGCCAAATGGTTCCAGACTATGGAATTTTTCTACCCCACTGCCAACTTTGTGCAAGCAAACTTTGCTTTGAAGTTCTGCAGACAGAATATTTCATTTACTCCCCAGCCTCATTTTTTCCTGCACATATGCAAGTAATTTTCAACACAATATTAAAACTGCAATCATTGAAAAAAAACTTATCAGAACTCATGCTTCAGGGCACAAATTGATTTTGTCGAAGAACTTAGGAGTGAGCTTCACCAGAACTCTAAGCTAATACACACAAACTCCACAAAAGAATATTATCATATTCAACTATGTTTTAAGCTCTTATTTGGCCATTTCATTCATCAAGCTTGGTGAGTTAGAGCCATATCTCCCAAAAGCAATTCAGGTGTCTAGAATATTTAGCAGAATGATAGCATTACTTTTTTTCCTCCCCTGAGAGCAAGCTATCTGGAGATCAGCTTACTTGCAATGATATAGCATGTTTGAATTTTTTACAATGGCATGTAAGGCTACTAAATTAAGTTTTCATTCTCTAAAGTTACAGAATAATTTAGTCCAAGTGTTGGAGAAATTCTACTTTGACATTGTCTGGGAAATGAAGAATACTTTACACATCAATCCACATTCCTCCACAAAATTCTATGGATCATGCCCAGTTTTTAAGTAAGCCTGCCCACAGAACAAAGATGTTAGGAAGTTTTTCACAGTGACTCAGGAGCATTAGTTTCATTGGTAGCCTAGTTCCTCCTCTGAACACATCGCATGTGGGTCCCCTGCTGCAACTCTCCATGCTTTGATAGCCCTGTACAATGCTGCTTG
Organism: Rynchops niger; assembly: GCA_013400035.1. Classification (NCBI taxonomy): domain Eukaryota; kingdom Metazoa; phylum Chordata; class Aves; order Charadriiformes; family Laridae; genus Rynchops; species Rynchops niger. The sequence goes on along the minus strand of VXBH01005057.1, from coordinate 1,541,915 downwards.
AACTCCATGCCACAAGGCAACACTGTAAAGAAGCTGAAAGCAAAGAGAACACGAAGGAGAGTCATCCTGACTGAAAGAGTCAATTTGACAGAAAAAACCCAATGCCAAAACATCTGTAGCCACTTTTTACAATGAAGGGAGGTTATCAGAGCAATTGACAGGGGCAGACACTGAGACTTGTGCTGTTCAACATATTTTAGAAGTGCTTGAGAAAGAGATACTAGCAACACGCATAACATTTATTGGCATACAAAGTTATTCAGGAGGGTCAGAATAAAAAATGAACAGCATAGCAATGCTGAAGGGGCTTACACCAAGTCATTGAGGAATAAAGTGGCAGATGAAGTTTAAATTAAAAAAGTGAAATGACAAAAGGAAGGGGAAAGAGGCAGAGAAGACTTTAGTATTCAGACAAAATAACAGGCTCCAAATTAGCCACTGCCACTCAAGACAGACTGTGGACGGTTTCTGAAGAATATTAGCTCCATTCTCACAAAAACAAAATATTAAGAACTGTAAGCAAAGGAACTTGGAACACAAAGTTTATCAATATGCCATCACAAATTCATTGTGCAACTACACTCTGAATACTGCATGAAGATCTGATCATTTGATCTCAAAATTATAACCATAAAAAGATTAAAAAGACAAAATGAAACAGTGAAAAAGAGACACAGAGTGTCTTCTCTAGGAGAGGAGACCAAGTATTAGAATTTTCTGTCTTGGAAACTCCCCCCTTGGTATGACCAAGGGGGAGTTGGGGTAAAGGTTTATTAAAAAAAACAAAACCCACCAAAAGTACTAGTGATAAATTATTTGGTGTTTCTCATAAAGCTAATAGCTAGATAGGACCCAATAAAGTAATGAGATGGCAGTTCAGTGAGTTTTTTGGTTTTGCTTTGTTGGGGTTTTTCTTGGGGAGTGTGGGTGTGTTGTTGATAAAAAAAAACCAAAGAGGAGGAGCATTCTGTGGTTAGAAGAAAGTGGTAGAGCTAAAAATGTCACTGTATTTAAAAAGATTAGGTAAATTCGTTGAGAGCAGACAGAACAGATTAATTACCACATAACAGTAAAGGATGCAATTTGCAGCTCAAAACAAGGGCCTAAACGTTTGTGTTTCGGTTTGTCTTTTTCTTTTTTTAAACTGTCAGAAGCAGGAAAGGTGTATGAATGGAACAATCCATCCATAGTTATCACGCCTAAAGAAAAGAATGTAACAAGCATCTGATAGGAGTTTGAGGCAGAATAATGAACGATGCTTTTCTTCTCTCTGTCCCAATACAACAGATCTTCCATCTATTCAAAACATTTAACACAATACACAATTCAAACCCACCACACTATGGAAACAAGCCACGCAAAACACTATTTAAAAAAAAAATCTACCATAGTATAGTAAGATCTGTTAGTGTCTACAAGGTAATTCAGAATGTTAATTTGGATTACAAAGGTGTTAATATCCATGTACTACAGCTTGGGAGCAATTGTACAGCTCTAGGCATCAATGGTTCAAGGAGATCTTTTAGAGTCAACTTTTCTTCCTTCTTCCCTACCTTTGAAGCTCAAAGCATACACACAACACAAATCACCTAAGTTAGGACCCCACATTAAATATATGTATTTAGCAAGGCCAGTTACACAACTACCATACCATCAATTTGCATTTTTGTGGTCTGTTAACCTCACTATGTTGTTTCTATAGTTTTTAAGCTTGTAGTAAATATGCTATCTTACCTCATTCAGTGCACACATGCGAGCAATAGAACCTATGTTGTTGGTGATGGTGACCAAAGTAGCTCTGGCCAAGTCCTCTTTACTGATGGAATCTCTCTTTTCTTTACTCATCATATGGCCAAAGCTGTGTGAGGAAGATTATTCCTTTTATTATAAGTTATTTCAGAGTGCTAAAAGCCCTTAGAAATTTTATATTTAATAAGCTTTGCTTGGATTTAATATCCATCGCTTTGAGACAGATTTGAACATGTGAAAAGGGATGTCATTGGAAAGGCAGAACAATGCGCAAAGACACTTTTAAAATAACTAATTTAAATGGAAGCAAACTGCATCAAGCATTGCTTACACCTGTTTAAAAAAAAAAGCAAGAAGTAGGTGAGAGATCTAAGGACAAACCACATGTTACATTCCGAGTGACATTTACACATGGACATAGTGCATAGTCCAGGGATTACGCACTCAGTTCAGCATGCGCAGTAAGTTTCCGAAGGAAGTCCTTAAAAACAGCTCAATTAACACATACCTTGAGGCTACAGCAGACCCTTGAAGGCCAAACCGCTCATAGTCTCCTCCATAAATATCTTTCACCAGCTTATCCACATTGGTGCTGTCACCTTTTGCAGCCATTTCTAGTGCTTCTTCAAATGTCTCACAGCCAGTCAGCAGACAGCACAGGCCCAGGAACGTTCCTCCTCCAAGACTAGAAAAGCAGAGTTCCTTCAGACCAGCAACTTGAACCAGCTTTTACTACAGCTCCTCACACTCCTGTTTTCAACATGGTCCACACAGCTACCAACTGTATCTTGCATCTCCTCCCTCACAGAAGTGAAAACAGACACCCTAAATTGACTTCCTATTTAACACAAATGTCATCCAGGGTGATTTTAACTGAGCTACTCTTAGGTCCTTAATATAAATAGGAGAAATAATGCTAAATAAAGGGTCCGGAGATTAACGTCCAATCTAACCCTGCAGACTTCAGTTTGCTATTTGTAGCACTCCAGCAATTTTTCCTTGTGCACGAATAATTAGCCAGCAGATCACTGAAGTCAGTGATGAAAGAATAAACAGTGATCAAAGCTAAATATCTATGCAGAGGGCAGGTAGCCAAGAGATATCTTGTCCCCCAAGCTAGTGGCAGGAAGCAGGCTGGTTGGTTCCTGTTCAAAGCAAGGCTAGCATCAGCCCAAGATGTCTCAGCCCTCCAAAGAAATCTGAACAAGGAGCAGTCATTTTAATATCTTGCACAGGCTCACGTACAATATTTACTGACTATATAAATTTAGGAGGGGCTGTTTGACTGTGCATAACAGGTTGCTAACTCATTTCATTAAAATTCTACTACTTTGGACTCTTCAGTTTTAACAGACATGAACTTCAACTTACTAACCTCTACATCCTTCCTCATTCTTTCTTAACCCTTGAGAAAGTAAACTTATTTGCACTGATTGCAGCCGCATCGATTGGCGCTACTGTAAATAAGAGGATCAGTGAGACACCACACCTCCACTTCATGAAAAAGCACAGGAGGTCTGACAGGAACACCATTCAGACAGTGCTCTTCGATTATTGGGCGAGTTTTTCAGAACACATCTAGAAGCACTGTAATATAATATATTCAGTAACTGAACAGTGGGAAGCTCCACACACAAGCCACAAGACAGTATTGATTTCATCCCTTATAACAAGTCGGCAACCCACTGCAGTCATGTTTTTCCTTTCCTAGTGGAAAGGATCAGAAGCACGTTTACAGATATCAAAAGGGCTATGCTTGAAGAACAACCAGAATTGCAAGAAAACCAATACCTCTTCCCATTCAGCTTTTGTTCATTTGTACTTTATACAGAAAATGGCTCATGGCTACCACCGTGGCAAAGATGTGCCCTAGATAAGGCAGACGTGCAGCCATCTGCAGTGCACAGGAGAAACTTTATTAATATGTACATGCACTGAAGAACAGAATGCAGGTTTGTAAGGAACTACAGCAAATCCAAAAAGCTTCTCTGGTTGTTGTTTTGGAAGGCGATTTTTTTTTTTTAATGTTTCTGTTTTGGTGGGTTTCTTGTTTTTAAGATGACAAGATTACTAAAAATGAACTATATCCATTTAGTTTGCACATACGAGAAAAAAGTGGGATAGATTCATTGGTATTTTTACTACTAGTCTGGATGGATACATTTGTAAATAAAGTAATTTCCTGGAAGTAAGCACTGTTGCCACGTCTACAGAGCAAGCTTAAACATGCCTCAGGCTGTTTTGCTGGTGTTAAGAGCAAAATTCTGAACTCCTGATCTCCTAAATGGAGCAGTCACATCTAAATCTCTTCCTGAACATAGGCCAGAGACCATTTCAACTCAGCTGTACCCTACATACCATTCCAGACAGCACTAGCTGATCCAGGCTGAGGACAAAGTAAGAACACAGACAATCAGATTACAATCTTTACACACTGGCATTCCTTAATTTACCAGCATGGTCCAAAGACCAGTGCAATCTGTAAGGGAACAGGAGATCTAGTAAGATGTCTCTGTCAAAATCCAGTAGTAGCAGGTTATTCTATGAAACCTGGATACATCCTAACTAGGAAGGCAAGAGGGTTTTGTTTAGCCCAGACATTTTTATTTCATTGCTCTGGCTGTTCTGGGGAATCAAAGCAGTGGAGAGAGATTCATTTACCGAGTCAGTTTTATTTTGGTCATTCACAGCAAGAAATAAGAAATAGGTACGAAGACCAAGAAGAAACTAAGGCAGTTCTAAAGCTGAATGGATCCACGATCTCTCTGATGTAGACTCTCCCCTCCGAAGAAATCCTAGGATATTTCCAGCCTTGTCACTTGTAGGCTTTTAAGAGAAATGGGAAGACAAGTACAGTTTGGGGCTGCACCTACTAGTCACTCTGTCTAGTTCTATCTGTTCAATTATTAAGTAGGAAAAAAAAAATACTAGAACTAAAAGAACATAGAATTAAGTTTACCTGGATCCTGTGACTCTCTTATAATTGTCCTTAGAATACACAGCTAGGATGCTGACCCCTGAGCCTATGTTAACCAGCAGCATAGGATACGGATTATCAAGGCAGTAAGGCTTTTTCTGGCACTGTTCAGGATCTGTAGGATTTTCGAAATAATAGCACTCTGGTTGGCCATTGAAACCAACAGAGTCAACATAAAGGAGGCCTTGGATCAAACAGTCCAGTTCATCCAGTTTATGGAGCTGCAGATCAGCAATCTGGAAAAGAATAACAAGAAATTAATAAACAAACATTTCCTAGTATAATACAACACCGAGAAGGACAAAAGGCTCCGCTGAAGCACTTTGATCACTTTAACAGTAACACATTATGCTATTTAAACAGTACAAAGATCTGTCTGAGCATGAAGTCCGAAATAAAAGGAGTTCACTATCTGCCTGATGATGAGTACCTCCCAAAACAATGATGCGCTGTGCAGTAATGTCGTTTAGTTCCTTTGCCTTTGAGACATTCCCTGCCCTGCAAGCAGGAAACATTTCTCCCCCTCAGTATTCTGAAGCAATTTTTTTTCTCCCCTCATCCCCGTTCCAAGGGGAGCTGCGTTCTGCAGCTTTTGGACAGTAGCTGACACGTGCCTGCACAGCAGCATCCCTCAGGATGCAAAGTGCTTTAACTCAGCATCCCACTGCATTTCCCAGCAATTCAATGAAATTTTTAATAAAAGCATTACTAACAAGAAACTATAAGACAGCCAGCCTTACAAAGCGCACATGCTTGTGTTAATATGCATTAAATATGCAGTGGATTATGCTTAAAAGATCTGTATTTTTTTTTTAGCGTATGTCACCAGTAATCTGAGAGATCTATTCCTTTAAGTTATGACAAGCACTTAAAAATGCCTCATGAAAAACAGGGTACACCCAATGTTTGGTGAAAAACAATATAAAAAAACCCAAACAATAATATTGTAAAGCCCATGCCCCCAGCAAACTGTTCATAAAAAAAAATATAACTGTAACAGAAGGCAGAATAACAAGTATATGAGCTTAAAAAGAACATTCCCTCTGAGATCTCACAGGTCACCCATAACTGTACTTAAACAGATATGTCTACTTGCCATAACACTCTGTTTACTAGAATAAAAATCACAACCCTTTCTCGAAATAGAATACAGTGACAACCTGTAGAAGGTCTCCCTTCCAAATGACATTGAGCTTAGACTCATGTTAGGGAGAGGAGAGGGAGGAAAAAATAGTAAATGTGCTCATCCAGATCCTGAGGTCATCTGCATCCTCGCACCTGCAAAGTAGGTCTAACCTAACTCCACTTTCTAGCAGAAAAAGCAACAGGGTATTAGGAACAAAAGGGAGCTGCACAGCACAGAGCTGGTTCTCAAGCAGTTGCATATTGCAGGATGTTTTTATAACAGCTATTGGAGAAGATATACGAGGTTAACTACCTCCTATTTTTAATTCTGGAAGCTATATTAAGTCACTCTGAAGAGGAAAGATATTTCTGTGGAACGGGCATGGCCAATAGGTTACATTCTTTTGAGCTATTTAAATCTCTCCCCTAAGTCTTTTTCTCTACTTGTGCGTAGCTCTAACTTGCCTTAACTGAAAGCCGTTCTATTCTTTGGATCTGCCCTTTTGTTATACTTGCTACTCCTCAAATCCTGGAATCGGAGAACAGAAATAAGACCAAAAAAATCCCAAACCGGCAGTCTCTAAGACCTCAATATAGATACAGATATTCATAGGACAATAGAAACAGGTGGAGATAATTTCTTCTCATTTCAGTATTTCCCAAAATGAGTATATTCCAGTATTTTGCAATCCCTTCATATTTTTGTCTTGGTTACCACATGGCTACACAAATTACAATTACAGAAATGCAGCATACAAGACTTGAACTATTTAGCCAGCAAATAAAAAGAATAAAAACAAATTAGGAGAAAAGGCTTTTAAAAAGATTTTTGCAAAAATCTTAAGGCTATTTTGCAAATGTCTTGGATTTCGGCAATTTCTTGCTATTAGACTGAGGGGAGAATCTCCAATCAAGAGATATACAATAAAAGGCATTAACATAATAAATGCTTCGTGCACTCTTTCTCACAATGGACATTGTATGGAGCCCACTAAGTCATCGCTCGTTACAGAATTTATTTATTTTGTTAAAGCCCAACTCATGTTGCACATAGCTAGTCAAAATAAGGAAACATTCTATACTAACCATGACCTTTCTTTAGGTTATGTGCTATACGGTCTCAATTTCCTCATCTTACTGTATAAGCTACATGCAGCATGACCAAGCACAATCTCACACAGGTACAGCGCGCACAGATGCTATGAAGCAGAAGCCTGCTATACAAAGACAAGTCATTAGGAGATTTATGGCCCCTACTGTCAAAACCTCGATTCCCCCATAAGCCAAATACCCAGCCACAAGCTGCTTTTGTCTCATCCATGTTATCCTTTTGTAAATAGGGAAACATCAGTAAGAGACCTTGCAAGAAATGAGCAACCAATACAAATCTAAGAGCAAAACATTTCTGGCATCGGTGCAAAAACACAGACAAAATCCTTGTTTCTACAAACTCTCCAGTCAGCCCAACAATTTTGTAAGGGCAGAACAAAAGAAACTAATCAAAGGTTCTTTTTCAAGCACTAAGCATGGAAGTTTTATTAGGTCCAGCCCTCCACATATAAAAGGCACACTAGAATTTGCTCTGCTTTTTATAGCTCTGTGCTATATTTAACAGCTGATATACTGTAAGCAGAAAAGCTCTATTACTGCTCTCTTTTATGTACGATATTCATAGCAGACTGAAAAACTATTTTTCTGCGTTGTTGCAGCAGTCTGGTTTTCATTTTTGGAAGGAGCAAGACTGGCATCAGTATTCCACGTCAATCCACCTTCATCCAGAGAACTGCGAGCTCCGCAGCCACCAACCCCCTGAGGCTCCGAACAGCCCAGTGAGCCACCACCCTTCTTGTTTCTAAACACAAATTAGGGCACAGTTGCAAGAAACGTAGTAACCCAGACTTGTGCAAGAAACCATGACAGAGCCAGGGTCACAATTCCTAGTCCCTTTTCCTGCATATAGAACTGCATTTTCTCTATTAGTTTCTTTGCTCACAATGACTCGAGCAGCAAAACTGCATCACAAAATAGATGTGCCTGTAAAACACCGTAACTAACGTATGAGTAGGCAAACCTGTTTTTTTTTTCTGGTGCCACCACCTGACCTACCACACTCTACTTGCCCTCATCTTCCAGTTGTTCAAACCACTTCTCCTCGCAGGAATCGAAGTTCATGTGCAAAAATGCAAACCAAAAATGGGAGCTGTGTGTAGAAGCACGCTTTAATTGGGACTTTTTCCTGCAACGTTTTACAAAATGCATCTGCAGGTATTTTCCAGCCCCTTACAATCCCTATCGTGAGGGCAGACAGCATAACAGTCAGCTTAGCCTGCCCTGCACTCCTGTAACTGTATTCAACACAGCGCCTCTCTAGAAAAGTTCTATGTCAGAAAGTTGTGCTATGAGAGAAAGAACTGCAGAACAATGTAGTATACAGGACCCTGGAGGGAAAATTTATGATGGTTACAGGGAAACCATATGTACATTTTTTAAAATAACCATTTTTCTGCATTATAGCCAGACTGTAGAAATTCCTTTTTATTTTAGACTGTTCTTTTTAAATAACAGAGAGGGGACAGAAGAAAACACTTTGGGCCTCAAGGAACTCTTCACGACCATCAAAAGGAGGGACTTGGGACTTTTACCATGTTTACAAGCAGGTGCAACACAGCAAGGAATTAGCGAATGTTTCCCCATGACAGCTCACACTTTAGCAACAGAATCCTGAAACCCACCTGATTTCAAGGATACACAAAAGGTCTGTTGTTACTGCATACAGATGCTATTTTAAGGAGAACGAAAGCACCCCTCTTGTACACTTGCAAGAAGTGCTGGAAAATGGTACTGTCTGTTCAAGTTTAGGTTTTTTATTTCAAGGTTTCTGTTCATTATTGTTGGGTTTTTTGGTTTGTTTGGTTTTTTTTTTTTTTTCCCAAATAATATGCATAATGTCAAACAATTTTTAGCTGTATTCAAGTACCAGACGCTATGAAAGGAAAAAAACGTGGTATCAACTTGCTGCTGCTTTGAAGGGTGGAAACACAGAAGTCAGACTTGGGTCACATTTGTTTCTTTATGGGTGAGTAAATATTTCTACCTCAACAAGGGAAATCTTAAACAGCCCAGACCTCTAGAAGTGAGCTGAGGGCAGCCATGATATATATATGTGCAGCAGGGCTGAAGCGTAATGGATCAATATTGCTGTGCAGACGCCTTTTCAATGAAGCTCCAGCTCAGGAAAGACTTCACCCAGTTTGAATTTTCCCACTGATACCAAGTTCTGGTGAGCACAGTGCAGAAATGTCCAAACCTAGGCGCAGTTACAAGTTCACCTGCCTCTTGGGCTTTCAATCAGAAATATGAATTTTTTTCTGTAAGAAACTGTTAGGGCTATAACTTCTTGCAAGTTTTTAATTATCAATTAAAACAGCCTCATTTACTACATCACTCTGGCTTTTATATGCCTTCTGGGCATTGCTCCAGTTTTTATTTCTTATAATAGCTTACAGTCTACCTTTTCCTTCCACCTCCCTCCCATTACCTCTCCTCCACTTTTATAAAGATATATTTCACTTCCTTTATATTTTGATTTGTCTTCACCTCAAACCCCCACTCTGCCTCTTTCTGAGCTCAGATAAGGTATTCCCCCCAGCTCGTTCCACACTCCAAGGCTGAGAAATACCCACTCACATTCAAACAGGACAAAGTCTAATGCAAGTAAAGGGTAAGCCCAACATTCGCTGAAGCAGAAGAGAAGATGCCCTCTCTCACACCTAGCTCTAAGGATCTCCTTCCTCTCTTGACAGGGAAAAGATGCACGTTGCTTCTCCCCATTCCCCCTGAAGAGTTTCCTAGCTTCTTGTGGTGGTGGTGGTAACAGAAGGTATCGTGGTTACTTCATCTGTTCTCTGGGTGCCAGTTTCAACTCCAGCACAGTCTACACCTTACAGGCCTGAGCAGCGGTGTCCAGACTCCTCAAGCGAGGCATCACGCAGCTTACTCATCCTACAACACAGGACCGTGAGGTTTTTTGTTTTGAGCTGAATACAGTCTACAAGTCATCCGCAGGCATTCGGTTCATACCGCAAAGCCAAACCTTAGAATCAGCTAATAACTGGCACAAGGAAATCACTCTCCGACAGCCAAGCTTATTCTTAAAGAATTTTTCTTACAGGTTATGGGGAAGGTCACGGCCCAAATTTAAATCTGTGTTGGTAACAAACTTCCTTCCTCCCCTGCCCCGAATGTTCTTTATTCAGTGATTGGGTTTTGGCCCAGGCTTTCACTGAAGCCAACAGTAAAATTTCTATCAAGATAGATCTGTACGTGTTTGTTCAGGAAAGGAAAACAAAGATCCCACCTTTAAGCCACTGCAATCGACAGTTTTGTAATAGAGCAGGTTTTAGACAAAAGTCTGAACATTCCTTTCTTCCCTCACCCCCCATATATCCTTTACATTGAGTTGCTTCACAAAACTGAGTGACAGTCCAGGAATTTATTCCTCATTACATTAACAGCATACTTTTGTGCAAGTAATGTGTGTGTGCTATTGTGGAAGACACACAGAGTATAAAGAGATTTATATTACAGGTACACAAGCAAATAAGTCTGTGCACTCCTTACTTTTACAGAGGTGATGTTACTCGAGCATTTACAGAATATGCGAGGTGACAGTATGTAGTTGGGGAAAGGAGGGAGGATTATCAGAATTAGGCAACAGGTTCTTCCATGCCTTAGCACCACTGTTAACCTGAAAATAAAGTCAGTCAGCCATAAAGATCAATCATTCAGAAACAGGGGGGCACGGGGGAAGAGAACAAGAACAAAACACAAAACCAAGAAAAAACACCCTAAGCTAGAAACAGTCCTTTTAGTCAATTACTTACTGATGCTCCTCAATGAACATTAAGTATAACCATATGGTCAGTAAAATTATTTCTGTGGTCTAGTTTAATGAATAGAGTCAGTTTTCCTACTTTAGGGGAAGCATTCAAATCTTAAGAATTAATTAAACGATTTGCCAGGCTACTGATCGTTACTGCTGGCAGTCACCAAGCAGCCCGTGGAGATTTCTCCAGGCCTCTTCCTATCCAACATTGTGGATCACGTGAGAGGGAAGTCAGATAGCTAAACCTCGCTAATATTGCAGATTTAGTTGCCTTTCTAAGGCACAGAAGACAGAGAGAAGACGCCTCCCAATTTTATTTTTTTTAATCCACAAAAGCAACAGAAATGTCTAGATCAAATATATTTAACTCATTTAGGGATTCAGAATTAGACACTGAAACAGGCAAGTAAGAACAGGATGTTTGCTTGTCTATTTTAAGGAGAAAAAGCTGCTGTAATCTCAGAAGTATTCCTTCTTTGGGACTTGAATGCTATTTTGCAATGTGTTAGATCTTTTGTCCTAAATCTATACAATCCTGAAAGACCATAAGCATTTAGAAATACCATGAAGGACAAAATAACTTAAAAGCATGTACATAGGGACATAGAGGGCCAGAACAAAAGCATGTTACCTATATCAGTTTCATGAGTTTCCTAGCATCTAGCCAGATTATTTTGATGAAATTAACAACATTCACAAACATACTTTAGTTTTTCCACATTGCTTCTAAGTAACAGAAACAGTAACATTTACAGCCTGCTCCATATGAGGCATTATACAATATTGAATCCTGCAACAGCAGGATATTAGACTTGGCACACGTTCTCTACTTCTACAGGTGCATTAGAGTGATCAAATATTTGAAACAGACATTTCAATGCTTCTGAGGGCACAATCCTGAAGCTGTTGTCCAATGTCAATTTACAGTCAGCAGAACACACTGAAATACCCAGCTGCTGTTACAATAGCTAATGAAGTGTGACAATTTAAGTGCCAGTACCCAGGACACTCAAGCCCTTTGAGAGAGATTAGGCAAGCAAACCTTCATGTAATGGATAGTATTTTGCTTCTGTAATACTCTATGGATAGCACAGTTTGAGCCAAGAAATACTTGCTATAAAGGCAGGTGTGGAACTGGATAGCTGTAAGAAGATGTGTCCAAAGCACTCACTCAGGTGCGAGTGCACTTCACTGATTGCTCTATCATACAAAACACTCCAGACAGCTTTTATAGTGTTTTTCTTAAACTGTCTACAAGTATTACAGCACACAAAATGTTAACTAACACTGCAAAGATGTGGGAATTCATGCCTAAATCCACAAGTAATTTGCTATGTGACCTCATACATTTGTAATACAGCTAGCAAGACAGCCCCAGCTTCAACAATGGCTTCCAGCACAACATCGACTACATTGCAGCTGACAGGACAGAGACTGGTCCCTCACTGTAAATGGCACGTTTATGCCAGATAGAAGTCAAAGCCATGGAGAGAAATGTCTAGCTGTGATAGGAACCAGGTAACTTCCAGTTCAATTCTACAGCTGTGGGAACGAGGGACGTAAATTTCCTTGTTAAGCAAGCAACTCTAGCTGCTATTACATGATACAGGAGAGACGAATTTGGGAAGACTGACCATTGCAAAGGGATAGTCAGCCTCTTCAGAAAGTCTCAAAGTGACCTCCCATTGTCACTAGAGAACATGACCTGAATCATCCCCTGTACAGATGGAAAGACGCTCAAAAACCTGAACTGAGGCCACGCTACCTACTGCCAGAACTCGCTTTGCACTGTGGTGCCAACATCCTTATGCAATGCAAAACAAACTAAAACTTTTGAGGACTCAACAACCATCAGTAGACCCTAACACGTAAGGGACTTGCAATCAGACTAATGGACAAGAAATCCAGCACGAGTAATGGGCTACTAGAGCAATTCAGAAACTTGATAGTCCTTCATTAGACTAGCTGCTTCCATGTCCAACATTTACTGAAAAAGGTTGCACAACAGTAGAACAGCTGGAATTTGTGTTGATCTCATACAGCATTCTCTTTCTCCCTTAGGATCTTGGTCATCTGTTAGGGGATGGGTATTGACAAAGAAAAAAGCCTCTTGTACTGCAGGAATGGATGCCTGGAGTTAAAAATCAAGTATACAAAGCCAAGGACTGCAGTCAACGACGGTTGGTAATCAGCTCCCTAGACTGAAGCAGAGACAGAAAAGCAACTGATGCAACCTGTCATAACCAGCAGCCACCCCTCACCTCCAAGATCAGGTCAAAAGCTAGGGACGGAAGCGTCAGACCTGCCTGCTAAGTAAATAATTCACGTTAATCTTAGTGAGACTGCTCTGGTACAGACAGGCTTGTCATTCTTTTACAGAAAATAAATGGAGGTATGCCCCCATACAGACACATACACAACAGACAACTGGCTCCCAAATGACTATTTCTCTCTAATGCAGTTTGTACAATGGCTCTATGTGCCTCCATTGCCACAATCAATTTCTGCAGTGCGCTCTAGTGCACTCATTCAGGAGCTAGAACTATTCCTGAAGTTCATACAAACAGCAGCATCCCGATACTTCAGATTTACATCAGCTTCTGGAGCTCCCTGCAGAGGTTATTTTTAAATTCTAGGGGATCTGGGACATAGTCACCACATAAACTGCTTTTCTTCACATGACATGCTCCCAGAATTGAAAAGAAAAGCTAGCTGTTGTTGTCATGCTTCCATACACTATTTCACCCTCTGCTCCATGCTTGGTCTTCCAGACTCTTGACTCAAGGCTGCTTGAAGACTAATACAAGGGGAAGGGAACCTGAATCTGATCTCTAGCCTGAATGGTTTCATTTCTGGTTTTCTAATAGATACCCAATTTGCAAGATGAGTACCTAGTCTCTAGGTCGTCATAACACACCCTCAACTGACTATCAGGCATCTGTTCGTCACAACTGTACTCCAAAAAAAACCATTTACTGAAGACATTCTGCACAGTAATACTTCAGTAGAATACCCTTCACCTGTCCCCTCTGTGTTCTCAGCAATTTCTCTAAGTAACAAATGTGAATTGATTCTGTTCATCTTAACCCGCTAGGATGGACAAAAAAAAAAGTGCTATTTTCTCTGCAAGTTTTAATAGAGGGACTCCCACGATGTTTTCCCAACATACTTCCCACTGAACCCTTATGAACTGTTCACGTACCGTTCTAAAGTCCTCCTCAAACTTGTAAGCTCCACCTCCTGTGGCACAGAGCGTAGTGTGCAAACTGGAGAAGTTCTTTTCACTACCCATCTGTATGAACCTATGCATGGCACAGCTGGGAAAGCGGATGAAGTGCAGGTTTCCTTTGCGTCCACACATAGTCAAATTTTTCAGTTCAAGATGGACATCACGAATGCCAGTTTTACCATAGGCTGTATTGGAGGTCAAGTATTTCCTAATGCTCTTCAGGTTTTCCACCTCTTCCTGTTCTTCTTCTGCAGTAATGTCCTTAGGTTCAAAGTAGACCAGTTTAACCAACGTTCCACCGATATCCATTCCAAACCATGGAAATGCTAGAGACAAGGGGGTTGGGGAGGAAGAAAGAGAAAGTCACTAGAAATATACAATGTGAATGACAATTCAGTGCAGTTGCAGCATCTGCTCCTGAAAGCTGGTGGTCCCTTACGTGTCCAATTCACGTGTATTAAACACCTCCCGAAGTAAAGACTTCGTAAAGCCTCAGTTAAGAAAAAGAATAAAGAAAAATCTCAAAATACTCTTCTCTAGACAAGCAGGTTTTAATAAAGTGAAAATATTTTTTCCCAGGAAAACATTTTACTCTTCAGTCAGCACCCACCTGACAGAGCACATTTACTGCATTTCACCCAGTCTGACTCCTGACACCAATTCTTAAAATAGACTAAGGAGGGGAGGAGGAAGAAACAACCAAACAGGAGAACAGGATTTCTCAAGTCACATTCCCACTGTGTAATAGCTACAACTGCCTTTCCAAAACCAGCCAGAATTTCCATAGTCACAAGGCTCTGTTTGAGAAGCAGTAATACATAACTCTCCCATTATGCTGGGAGTCCCCAGACTTCAACCCACCAGAACTAGCAGCTCTGTTGGAACTACACCACCTGCATAGATTAGCAGAAATATGCTGTTTTAAGTTCAGTATTTACCATGGATAGTCCTTTGACTGTCCCTCTTTATTGACTCCCTTTGCTGGTAGATGTGTTAGCCTATCACACAGCTATACAAGAAATGACACTATTTGCTTCTCAGTGTATATATATTGGCCACAGCTGGCCTAGCTCTACCAAAGCCTTTGTTCTGTTAATAGCAATAGGAGCTACTGATTGCACTGTTCTTCCACAGGTAATCGCAGCTGAGTACTAAGTTACCCAACTTCAGGTTGAAAGGAGCTTAGAGTCTTTTACTTCTTACCACAAGGGCCTCAGGATTATTCTTGTCTGGCTAAACAATTCAAAAGTCTAAATTTCACAGTTATTAATACACACCCCCCAGCAACCAATCTTTAGATGTCAGATGTTTAAAACAGTTGTTTTGCTCCATTGCTGTATGCCAAATAATTGAATCACCAGTTTCTCCTCTTTTTCCCTAAGGACAAGGGAGGCATAATGCATAAACTCCCATGAAGTAGCTTGCTTACAGTTCAGTTTTTCTAAGAGTACCTACTGTTACCTGTTGCAAAGTCTAATTTCTTTTTCCATGCCCTACAAGCCGCAAGACACAAAGACACTGAAATGAAGTCTAATTTGAAGTTTGGGAAGATATATCCTATGCAGGTGCATGAAAGCTCCCTGAAGTGGGAGTGTTTTCAAAACAGGCTTTATCTTAAAGAAGAAAAATATGCTACCGTACACTAACCTGTATCTCAAACAGTTTTGGAAGTACACAGTAAATATTTAAGCAAAAGTGGTCTGGTCAACCCTGTACAACACTACAACGCAGTGGAGCTCAGGACAGCAATCCCATTAGCAATTCACACAAATCTTTATTTAAGCTACTGAGAACTTTAATTACCAGTCTCACTGGAACAGTGAGTCTCCTCCTCAGATGTATCTTAACTATGCAAGCAGGAAATTTAATTTTAAGAACAGCATGGTTGGACTGTGCAATACAGAACCAGCCTGTAGCTAAGTGTAAGCCAACTTCCAGTATTCTACATTAAGGGTGTAAAATCTGCTACAATCTACCTGCACCAATAGTTGCTTTAAAGCTATAGCGTAGATTTAATCTTTAAGAGAGGAAAGAAGCATTCCATCCTCCTATCAAACACAAGCCCAGGAATAAAAGTGTTAAGTACTAACAGCTGAGAGTTATTCATAAATGACTGCCAAGACATTTACTTCTTAATATTTTGAGGACTCCTAACTAAATCATTAACAAAGAATAAGTACCATAGAAAACAACCATGAAGTTATTTCAAGTTTGTATAGTTCTTGGGATAGGTACACACAATGCCCACATTTAAAAAGCAAGCAGAAATAACAGATATTTTTTAGTTTCTCTCTCTGAATTCAAGCTCCTTTCATTTTGTTGTGAGCCAAATGGAGAGATGCAGGAAAGAAAAGAACTTTGCTCCCAGAACAGCAGCAGTTTTCTTCAGCACAAATAAAGTGCACAAGATCAGTCCACAATAACTGATATTTCAGCTACGCAGAGCAGCAGCTTAGCTTTCTTCACAGCTGCTAACAGCAGCTATCTGCTGGAATCACTTGCAATGAAGATGACAATTACTTTAACTGGTTGACCAATTGAGAAAAAAAAAAAAAGTCTCTAAGTCCCTGACAAATCCCCCTGAAATTCATGTAAGTTCCATACAGCTGGAGCAACAGTAGAAACATTTCTGTATTCCAGTGATTATTTTAGAAATTTATTCATTGTATCTTTTGTTACTATCAATACATCCCAAAACAAAATGCACCACTGAAGCACCAGCAGATCTTTTCAGTATCTTTAGATAACCCAACTTAGCTGGTACCTATATGCTCCAACTTTCACGAAACCACGGAATACAGTGCTAATGGGAATGTCACACAGACCGCGAGGTGCTCCTGGGTTTTGCTTCCTCCCCGAATACAGACAGTAAGACCATTCAGAGGCCATCAAAATTATTAGGGTCTTCACTGCTACAACCAGGGGTATGAAGAAAGAAAGGTTATTTGTGTAGATATAGTCTCCATAGACTTAAGCAAAAACGGGCGGGAAATTGTGGGGTTTTTCTGTTTTGTTTTGGGTTACATGTTTTTTTATTTGTTTTGTTTTAAACTGGAAGTCCAGCATTTCATTGATAACCTAAATAAATGCCCGCTTTCTTGTAGTCAGAACTGTGTGATTTACTATGAAAAATGAAGAAACTGGGTATGTTGCAGAAATGCTTTCACAGCGTAAAAAATGCACTTAACTAAAACGGTCTGGTAAGACTTATGAGCCCGTTTCTCTCTTCTCAGCAAAGTCAGTATGCAATATACCTATTGGATCAACGCAATCTATTATCATGGAGAAAATAAAACTATTCTACTGTATTGCTACACTGCAGTAAGTCATAAAAAAATAACAACACAATAAAATCTAGTTCTAGGTCCCCTAGAGCCAATACAGAAAGCGTCAAGATGAATCACGCGTTCTTAAAAGCCTAGCATAAATCAAAAGATTCTGCTTATCTTCTTAAGAAAATTAATTCTCTTTATGTTAAACTGCACCAACTACCTACTGGTTTGTTATCTTGAGATAAAAATCTCCATTACTCAAAATTTAGCTGCAGAAGCATGTGACAATGCAAACAGAAGGTATCT
The DNA here is from genome assembly GCA_013400035.1 of Rynchops niger. Classification (NCBI taxonomy): domain Eukaryota; kingdom Metazoa; phylum Chordata; class Aves; order Charadriiformes; family Laridae; genus Rynchops; species Rynchops niger. The sequence goes on along the minus strand of VXBH01005057.1, from coordinate 1,524,372 downwards.
ACAGCATTGCATAATTAGGTAATCTGATGCACTCCGACAGCTGTGCTATCTGGGGGAAAGGTTCACTCATGAGAAATTCCACAACACATTTTACCTAGTTTCTGCACAGACTTTGAAAAGTATGAACCTCTAAGGCTATTCCTATAAGGCATTTTACATTCAGAATTGAACGTGCTTGATTTTAAAAAAATCCTATGCTTAACATAGAATATAAAGAGGGGGTGCAGAGGGTAAATATATAATCACAACACGGACAACATCAGGGGAAGCAAGAATGAAAGGGAACTCATAGGTCACTAAGTAACATTTCCCCCCATTAAAGAGGGCAACCAAGGGTAATCCTTTGCGTTTATTTAAACAACCACCACATAAGCTTAGCTGCGTCTTCTTACTCCTCAACTCTTAGAAAGAGATTGTGCCTGAATCCTGCTGGTTAGAACTTTCTTCTCTCTACCTGGACCCTAGATTTTTCTATGACCAATTTGCAGCCGTTTCTTCTTTTGCCAAAGCTGTTTCAGCTTACATATCTCTCTCACAAGATCTGTATTTCCTTGAACACAGGTAGAGTATCTCAATTTTTTATCAATAATTTGAATGGTGGCATCAATACTCTGATATCTTAGTCATAAATATCTCAGATGAAATATCTTAGGTTCAGCTGCTTTTCTTCTGGACACACATATGATGAAATCCTATTACTTCATTTACATTTTTCATTTGCATTTAGTTTGCATTGCTTGATGCTTTTATGATCTAAGAACTTCCTGTTTTAATTGGGACTGGAAGAGGGGAGAGCGAGCCAAATATAAGAACAGGAAAAAAAAAATCAAAACAAGAGAGTCACACATGAGACGGGATAGTATTCTCACTGCTTCCGAAAGCTGCTCTCTATTAGAAAAGAAGCTTGGTAATAGCTTACATATATTTTCCAATTATTTCTTCCTATTTTACAGAGCTATTTTGAGCAATCCGAACGTGTTGCAAAACAGAAGCATTTGTTTTCCTTTGAACAAAACTAGAATAGATAGCTTAAAAAAAAATTATATCTGCTTAGTAATTAATAGAAGTTCTTGAAACTTTACAAAGCTAGAGCTAAATAATTCATGCACATACATCAAGTGAAGTCTTCCAGTTCATTTTCATCAACAAGGGCTTATTGAATATCTCATCAGAAAATGAAAACAAACAAAACCAAACAAACCCACAAAGCTTCAAACACAAAAGCACTTAGCTGGTTGTTAAACAGTTGTGACCATTCACACATACAGAGTCATATTACCACAAACTGATCTCTGAAGATAGCACTGGGAAACCAGGTCATTACGCAGCCTGTGTATCATTAAAAAACCCAAACAAATGAAAGCCAAAATTACAAAGCTACAAGAAGCAATGAGTAGCTATCGAGAATCTCATTCTTGGATCTAGCAGCACCCAGCCTGACGGAAGTGATTTGCGCAAGCTTCCCTTTCCTGTACGGCACGCGTTACCTTGGTGAGGCGGATACGCCGTTTTAGCTCCCAAGATGCCAGATCACAACACACAAGCTAGTTCAGTTTGTTATGACCAGTCCTATATGTTAGGCAACCCTCATTTCCACCTACATTAAAAGCAGCTGGAGATTAACTTTACACAGCATATCACCTGAAGAAACTCTTAAGGTTAAAAGATCGTGGGACATTCCAATGCCTTGGACAAAATTTCAGTAAGTGATGAGAACATATTTACTCACTGTGTCAACAGCAAGACCAAAATAATTTTCACTCCTGTATTCTTCACTAAAATATACTATATAATCATGGCATTCCATATATAACATCAAGAAAAAAAACTCTAGATTTCCCACAGTTTCCACCTGGCCTTAAGTAGTACTACTACATAACCACACTGCAGCCAAACATCACAGGTGTAACAATCTAAATATTGGCCAGAAGCATTCTTTATTGTGAAGCTACATCTTGAAGCATTTAGAAATTAACCATGGCAATTATAACACATATTACTTGTAAACAGTCATGCTGCCTCAACACTACACATTCTTTCACCCTTAACAACTACCAACTGACTTGGAGTGAGACGTACGATGCTGATTGGAATAGAGATCCCAAGGCTCTATCTTAAATTAAGAAAAGCAATAGAATGAAGATGTCCAGCTGGCTTACTCCCTATGTCTGAGGTAGAATAATGCTGTGAAGCACCAGTCTAGTTAACGACCCTGCTGAAATCTTTGTCCCTACTTGGCTACAACGCTGTTTCACAGGGATCGATGAAGGCCCTTAACTGCTCCTTTTCTTCTGTTCAAAGATCACATTTAAACCGAACAACACAACACTCTAGCAGGCTTTTGAAATTTGCAGAATTCACACCGATTCAGTGTTTTATTCTCTTCTGGAGCGCTTCACAGCGCAAGGCATCATAACAGTTATTTTCTTGTATTCATTACGCAGTGCTGTGATACAGAAAGGGAATGTAAACCCTGGTCTTACAAAGGGTCTGCACTAACGGTTGAAACCAGAAAACTGACTTAAACCTAATATCCCTGACAACTCATCTAGTTCAACTCATGGAAAAAAAGCAAAGCAAAGACCAGCTTCTCAGCAGAAAAAGCAGGAGGTGAGTCAAAAGGACCTAAGTTAGTCCGCAGATCCTCTCTCATCACAGGCTAATCAGCAAAGCACACTGGTTACACAGTGAATCTTCCCTTCTCAGAGGGGAAAAAGACCTGGGAACATAGAATTCTACCTCCCTTTGGCAGAAAGTAAAAACAATCCAGAAAACATAAAACTTATAAGGATTTAAAGGAATAATTGCTGCAGAGAGATAGGTGTCATTTGTTGAAATATTGGGAAATGACGATTATCTCGTTATCTTTTCCACCACGCAGAGCAAACCCCACAATCAATACCGAAGTCTTACATGCCATGTGGTAACTGCACTTCATTTTGCAATGTGTCCTTAAGGATAGAACAAACATCTACATAGGCCAGGACTAAATACAAAAACCAGTAAAACGGGTAGTATTCACTAGAGATGGATACAGTGGAAAGCTATGCAATACCAGGAGAATTTGAGTATAATTTAATTAGCTTTTTAAGCTAGTGACAATGTGCTATATTTTCCTGCAGAACTAATGCCAAATTGCAAATTTATTCTTGTACAGAATAAACCATATAAATTTAAAAGTCTAAGATCAGCAAGAGTTCACTTAATTTTACTCAGCAGAGAAATTGCCCACAAGTAGTTCTACAAAGCACTTCCCCTCACCTGCTGTTTTCATTAAAGCCTCATTTAATTAAAACCCCACAGCTGAAGACTGTTGTCTATACACCTTGGGCAATAGAGACAGTCACCTACGCTCTTTACTCTGATGGGCTCTTCTTCCCCTCAAGACGGGAGAGAGGTTCCAAATCCCTCATTCTTCTTATTCAACTGATTACACGTATCCCTAAAAGCCTTACTCTTTGCTTCAAAGTAGTTCTTACTATGAAGAAGAATTTGATATGCAAGTGCTGACTCTTCTTAGTTACGCCCCATCAAAACATAAGTTAGTCCAAGTTCTGCAGCTTTCGCTCCTGAATGAAAATGTGAAACTGGACAAATACTACACAACCAGATGGTGACAGAGAATCATTTGGTCATCAATATGTTAAATTAGGTAGAAGAGTAAATTAACTATCAGTAGATACATGACATGATTAATCAATACAGAGAACGTTCTAAGGGAAATTGGTATGCGTGGCTCAGCAAAAACATTTAAAAAGACAGAGAAGGTGCTGGCTAATAAGTAGCCCTGTGAAAGCTGCAGCTCTTCAAGGCTGTTTCTGACTATTTTTTTCTGCTTAGACAGAAAAGTTCTTTAAGCATTCGTTTCAAAAGAAAGAAAAAAAAAAAAAACCAAACCAAACGACAGAGTAGATGAATGCACACTACTCCCTACTGAGTAGAAACATCTTTAAGCTTTGGCAGTGGGTAGCTGTGATTTGACTATCCCTGATTACCCTTTCGGAACATGCTGAACTTTTAACAAAGAAGCAAACATTTGTTGGCATTACTTGAAGGACTAGTGAAGCGAGAGTGCAAAGAAACAGAGTACTTTTTCCATTGGATCGTTTTACTTGCAGAGTTTACCGTGGAATTATTCAATAGCTCCGTACCTACACATAAGAAGTCATCTACGATCAATTAAAACATACTATTAATCAACAAGCCTCATACAATGAAGTACATTACAAATACGGATGTCTAAGACTCATAGCCTTAAAACAAAACACAAAGTAGGCAGTCAGCTCACTAACACCTCCCAAACCAACTAAGCAAAAGCCACAGGCCATAGCTCATAAGGAGGATATTACTAATTTACCGTATTTGCAAGATAAATTTTT
>VXBH01005057.1:1504523-1519239 GCA_013400035.1 Rynchops niger | reverse complement strand
GTTCCCGACCGCCGCGCCCGGCACCTGCGGGGCTCCGGCAGCCGCCCCGGCAGCGCGGCGGGGGGCGCGGGGCGGGGTCCCGCCGGGCCGGTGCGGGCTGGCCTGGCCACGGTCACGCTGGAAGGTGACAGGCGGTGCGATTTCAGCGTGACTCGGCTGCCGTGACCCTGCTGGCTGGCGCGCACCGGCCGCCCCGTCATTGTCGCTTCAGCCTGTCCACGCGTGACTGGGGCACTTCCGTGCGTGTGATCCCGGGTGTGCCCTGGACCCCACACAAAGTTATTCGTGCATCACCATCAATAATCAAGTTTTTGTCACATTATCACGCCTCTCCTCACCAGCTTAGAGGGTCCAGCGTGACCTTGAACGTGTCTGACCTCGTGCTTTTTTAGTATCTTGGCTTTCCCTGCGCAGCACTGATAATCTTGTGACTGTGATTTACTCCCTGACCACTGACACATCAAAGTGTAAAAACACATTTTCTGAATGAAATACATTCAATATCAAGCAGACATAAAATAAAACTGGGTGAACTGCACTGCGGTGTCATATGTATACTTGAAAAGAAACACTAATTGAATTTTGCTCTGCACATGAAGGTCATTTCTTTATACAAACTGGCAGTCACTACATGGATGATCGTCCTTGAAGTAAGAACAGGTCACACAATGGCTCCTCCTTACACCTAAAATTAGCACAGGACACAGGCCCTCCACTTTAAAACACCTACAAAGAATGAAGAGCTAGTCTAACTGCCTCCAGAATGGGATACTCTTAAGAAATTGCTTCATGAGAGGTAACATGACATTCTCTCCACTTCTTGGGTGGGACCTGAACATTGCATTTAGGTAACTGGGAGCAAGCCACAGAACAAACACGTGCATGAAGTTGGGGAATTGAAGAACGAATTTTTGAGAACAAAGAACATGTAAAATTTTCCTCCTAAAACCCATTAACCAGTGTTCTCAAGATGATGAAAACATTCTGAATTTTCCTCGTATCCTAATGCAGAAGCAACTGCTATAATTACTAGCCCAAAAGCGATGCCCCTGAAGAGGGCAGGAAGGCTATACACATTTACTGCTAGAAGGAGCTGTAGTGATTTACAGAACTGTGAAATTCTTTGAGAACTCCCTAACTTACTGCATTATGTACAAATTAAAAACCAGAAGGCTGCTGCCTGGGCTGGCTGGGACCTTCATACCACTTGTTGGCAGTTGTAGGCAGCTGTTTACGCTTTATGAGCTTTCCTTGGTAATTCAGGCCTCCCAGGGCATGAGGAATCCTTGCTGCTACTGTCCCCAGCTTGCAATGGTTGTCCCTTTCTCCATCCCTGCCACAAAAATTGACAGCACATACGACCAGCCCGATGCAGAACAGGGGGCCATCCCTGCAAACCTGGTTTTCTCTGCAATTGCAGCGTAACTGGGAACAGACACATGGGCAGTTACCGTACCTCAGCTGAAGGGTGTCAACTTTTTAAACTTACTCCAACAAAAGCAAGACGACCTTTAATTGCACGGTCACATTTCCTTGTGGTAGGATAGCAGCCTGTCCACTGCCTCTGCAATGGGATAGAGTACCTGTTTCAAGTACCATAACCAATTTTAGGCACTAAATTTCTGGAATAACTAACAAAGGATTAAATGAAAACATCAAGTTTTAGTCTAGGAAATTAAAGATTTGAAGGGATATTCAATTTTGGGACAGGTAACAGCAAAGGAAATAACATTACAGTTGCTGAGAAAGAAGAAAGAATCCGTAAGGGATAACTGTACTTTAGACTCCAGGCAGACATTTCCTAGAATGAAGTTAGGCAAGCATTAGACTGCACCAGAAGACTCAACTCACCATTACTGCAAGTTTTCAGGAAACGGTAAATATCTGTGAGGAACAGCCTAGGTAGAGTTGATCCTAACTTAGAGCAAAGATTAGGCATGGCCTAGACATCTTTCTGAGGTTCTTACCAATCTTTTATTTCTAATTAAATGATTCCCTAAAATTTTGCTGTAAATATTGTACAATTATTCCCAGGATAGAACTGGACTAGACTATGCTGAATAGAAGAAGTAGGTCAGGAAAATACTGTTAGGATACGATCCAAATCACTGACAAGTTCAGGTTCAGTGTAGACCAATGGCACATAACAACCACAAACGTCACCTCAAATAATGCTGGAGAAATATAAAAATGGAGAAGTGTTAAAGACTGTCCAAATCTATTGGCAGGTTTTATGGAAGTGAATCTGTCCCTGTACAAGTGTGTAGTTTCCCTGACCTTGTAAGCTCTCCATCAGGAATGGATAAAAACCACTTTCCAAACTTTGTGTTGTGTAAAGATCAAGTTTCAAACCAACATGCTGCTTTATCAAAACAATTTCAGAATCTTGTACTGATTAACATCACATGAACTGGTTTCTGCACTGCAAAATACCACCTTTTTCATATTATTTTTGTTTACACTTGTTTAATTTTGGAATGAGCTTTTAGAAAGGTTTTACATACCCTCTTCACATTTGATTTCAGAATTCTTCAGCTCTTCTGCAATGTAAATTAAGACAAAGGAAATAAAATTAGAGTATATTTAATGTATTATGTGATTACCTGTAAGAGTTTAAAACGAAGGAATCTCATGTCTTGAGATGCGTATAGTATTGCTTATTTTGGGCACAAGCAAACTACAGTGCAATCCATTTGGCATTCAGGGGACAAAGACCTGAGCCTTTTGCGCTAATAAAATTGAAACTGGGAGCAGACGAACTGTTCATCCTCGTGCCCATCAGGTAGAGCCACAGCATCACATTTCCGGAACTCACTGCCTGATGCAGTGATGTAGACAGCCTGTGCTCTTCTAATATTCTGCAGGGGCTAAATCGGTCTTACATTATACTTAGTATTTGAAAATCTGGAATGTCATAGAAAAGACAGTCCAGAAGAAATATGACAGAAGTGATCATGTCACCTCCTCAAAACAGGGCCAAAAGTAGAAATCAAGTGTCCTGCTACTCTCACAGTTGAGCAGCTGGCTCAAGACCTGCTGTCTGCCAGCTTTTTTTCCATATTATTTATGAGACAATGCATCACAGCACAATTGGCTAAAAGCAGGTATTACTTTTAAGAGGTACTCCACTCTCTTGCCTTCATACCACATACACACATTTGGTATGTTACTGCCTCTACATCCCTTTATATTAATTTCTGTATATTTTCTACGTATTTAAGTTGTTGCAAATCAAGAACTGTGTGGAACATACAATATTCATCAATGAAGTCATGGCATGCATTACAGGTTCGGTTCCTAACACTCTGGTGCAACCAAAGTAAGTTTTTCGTCTTCGTTTTATCATAACTTTCTAAACAAACCCTGTGAGACAATTCAGTTCTCAGTCTAACTTGCAAGACAACAATCCAGGTAGAGGTGCAGTACTGATAAACAAAATCGAGGATGCTTCCAGTTCTTAACGTTTACTCAGTATTTCTGTCTTCCTTTCTGAACAGGAGTAGGTGGAAACTACTTTTTTATTTTTAAATATTTTCCTATATATTTCACTGTAAACCAGCAATCTGGTGGGAAAAGGACTACAAACACAGAGTGTGCTGAAGAATCCAGGACACAAATGGACTCAGAACAGTGAACAAGTCTGCTATACTCACTCACTGCATATTACACATTTGCATGGCAAACACTTCATGGATTATTCCGTACTTGCCTGCACTGCAGATACCCAGCTTTTTATCACCTCTATTTACGTGTTTATAAACACAGAGAGCCAGGCTGCAATTCTCTAACTCTGTGAGTCAGCTTCAGCAAATTAATGACTACCTTGTGCTTAAGGTGGTTAAGATACTCTGCCACAGGATCAAAAGTGCTGTGCTCCAGCCCTTCCAGTTTCAAAACCAATGGAACTAAAAAAAAAAAAAAAAAAAAAAAAAAAAAAAACCCAAAACCAAAAAAAAAAAAACCCACACCACAAAAAACACAACACACAAAACCCCACCCTTTCAGGTACATTATCAGGCAACCTGGCCTGAAATTTTTAGGAACCTATGAGGATTAGTTCTTCCTCCCTCATTCTGTGGGGCTCCCATATCCCTGGTCGAGGCTAAGCTAAAATAAGCACCAAACAGGTGCAGTCCACATGTAAATCCATTACCCAAGAACTGGAAAAAAAAAAAAAAAACAAAACCAAAACCAAACCCAACAACTCACAAAGCACCAGTGGTGTTATTGTAATTCAAAGCCAGCCAGCTACAAAGCTTTGGTCATATTTTGGAGAGAAGTGGTAATGAGGAGCATGTACACATCTTCAAACGACACGAACTGTATTCTGCGATGCAAAGAGTGCAATGAAACAGACTTCTGGCATAGCTGCCTGCAGATTTATACTCAAGGGGTTGCTGGCGCCCTGCCATTCCTGTTTGTATTTCCATGCAGGTTACTTCTATGTTTATCCTGTTCCTATTACAGGAAAGTCACACTATTTCTTATTCAATTTTATCCCTTTGAAAATAAAGCAAATACAGTACAACTTAATTAACATAAAAATACTATGCACTTCTTGCAAAAAATCAGATACTGTTGATTTGTTTTAGGCATATTGACATATCACACATATGAAAAGTGCCAAGTCTAGGAGTTCAGTATTTCTTCCTCATTTCTTTTTGGAACTGGGAAAAAACCCATACTTTTTTGGCATATGTAGGACCTTCAGTAGGCACGGTTAAAATATATTTTAATGCTCTTTTCCCCTTACTTTAAATTATAGGGCTAAGAGACCAACAGTCAAACATAATCATATAATGACAAATGACAGATGTGTAAATGAAATGGGACAAAACTGCTCTAAAACTGTGTACAATTCTTATCTGGAAAATGCAATGGCAGAGTATTTAAAGAGGGACCCAAAGGGCTCTAGTATTATCAGTGCGACCACAGGAAAGCTAAGCCTTACTATGACAACAGCTAGCTAGCACAAGAATTCTGCTTTCCCCAAATACTAATGCATCTGAGAGGGGAAACCGATTGCAGATGACAGAGGAAGTGAAGGGCATAAATTCAGTCATATGGCAAAATCTTTACCAGATTGAGGCCAAGAAAGATTATATTGAGACCATCAGTTCCTTCCCTCCCCACCCACCTCCTGGTGCAGGCTCCTTTCAATTATACCTTCTGTGACACTCAAATAAAACCTGTTGATTTAATGAAGAAAAGCCCTGTTCTCCTGCACAGAATTGAAGTTCATCTCCCTTTCACTTTCATCGTGGGAGAGAAAAATGGAGAAAGGCACTCTGAGCAGGAACTGAGCTTTGGCAGTCTGAACAGTCCTCAGGAAGAATGTTTTTTCACTTCACTGATGACAAATAGGGCATAGATAGATCTCCTGGCCCAAGCACCAGCCTGAGGGTCCAGGCCAGACAGTATGCATGCTACCTGGAATAAGCTGTCTGGACTGGGACATGACTTAAGTATCGAACAACAATAGCCTAGACTAGGGAATAACAGTCAGAAAAGTAAGTGTAGTCTGGTCTTACCAGCCTGCCCATCCCTGTGGTCACACTTTGGAGCGGCCCAAGTGGTTTCTACAGTTATTCTCTGGCAGTTCTGAGATGAAGTTGGAGATTGTGGTTGCCATCTTTCATCCCAACTGAAAAAAAGCATGCAGCAGTCACAAAACAGTGAGAACCTTTTCCTTCTAAAGCCTTCCCTGCCAATACCTCTGGTTCCCTATGTTCAACTAGACAACTTGCACCTTAATTTGCAGGTGCATTTACTCTCCACAACTTTAACTGATCCCCGGCAGAGATATTAGTGCCCTTCTTTTATAGGAAACAAAAACCTTCAGTGCCCTACTTCAAACATTTCAAATAAAGTCCCCAAATTAATAAACATTTAAAATCTAGTCCTTGATTATTGCTTAGGAGTACAAGCCAGTGCATAAAAAGTACGTGTTGGAGGTGAATCATCTTTTTTTCCATGCCATAGTCTCTATTTTGCACAGAGGCTGTAAAAAAGGAAAAGCCAGGTAATGGATTCAAACTGTTAGGTATGTAAAAAAGCTAAAATTCTCATTTTAAATACACTCTCCTTTGCCCCCATCCACTCTATCTCATACCTAAGTATTTGGCTCAGTGTACTACTGCTTATCTTTAACTGTCAAACTTAAATATACAAAATGTAATTGGAAAACATGCAAGTTCTCACCCCACTGATTGAGAAATACTGTTCATTATCATAAAAAAAAAAATAAATTATTGCAACAAGTAGCAGAGCATTTGGCAGAGAAAACAATGGCCTTTGCTCCTGACTGCTTCCCCATAGGTAATTACCCTCGTGTGTATACATACTCATTTTGCTTGGCTAAATGTTTTCACGTTCTTTTCCATTCAGCATTTTTATATGGTCCTTCATAGTGCCATCAGGAGGAAAGTGACAGTTTCAAAACAAGTACTTTGAAAGACAACAGAATGACTGACAATTACAAAAGGTGCTCTCTTCCTCATTCAGCACTGCCACTCTGAAGAGGAGAAACTGGTTCTCCTATCAATACTCAGCTGCATGGACATTTTTCACTTGCAGTGATCTGCATTCCCAGAGCTTAAGTGCTGACACGAAATTCCCATGGACATTAATGATTACAAATTAGGTAACAACAGGGAACCAGACTTTCTCTGCCTGTATGTGAAAGAGGAAATAAAGGCATATCTCTGAAATATTCTAGCTAGACACACATACCTCCAATGCAGACAAAACTGGCTAATTCCTCTAACCCAGGATGTGTCCACCATAGGGTAGAAAGGACACAGAGCTTTTATTTTCCTTCTTCCAAACTAGTCCACAGATGGGAATCCACATAAAATGGAAATACAGCACAGCTTTGGCACTTCTCAACCACCTTCAGTAGCAGGGAAGCATGTGTCTGAATGAGCATTTATGCACAGGGTTAAACCCAAATATCACAAATAATCTGGATTTTAAACTTTTGTACTTGAACAATGTGACTTTGCTTTCGGATAGATAAGGCAAAGATTTGTTTAGGTTTTTGATGCTGAATAAACATTTAATATGTCCTTGTGAGATTAAGCTGAAACCACAGACAATAAAACTCAAATGCTAATCTTTTTATAAATATCTTTTTTATTCATGTTTGCAAAGAATGAGAGTCTTGTGTAGGAAGGGGCTGTGCTATAAAAGACAAATTTGTTCCTAAAGGCTCCAACTACCTAGTAACAAAGAAGGGAAACAACGAAACATTATGCTAACATTGGGTTGGTTTGCCATAGTTACATCCTCTGATATTTCTTGGATTGGTGACCTTTCAGAGTAAATATTACAGTGAATAGTCTGTCCTGTGCAATGCATTTTATTTTGTTCAAGAGGCCAATTTAGAGCTTTCAGGTTTTCACAAGGTCAATACAAACTATGTACACACACAAAAAAAAGGCAAAACAGAAGTATAATCATAGACTTCTGTCTTCTCATTTGATACGCTGTGAAAAAAAAAAAACCAAACACCCCAATATAAAGTAACTTCCAGGGTCTCTCCTGCATAGAAGGCAACTTGCATTTCACTGCAGGAACCTTAGTGTCTCCAATATTTATTTTCTTGTAATACAACATAACTAGTATAAACATAAACTTGGTCTAACAGGAATTTAAGACTCAAAGAGACCATCTGGTCATCAAAAAAAGTCCTTTGAATCAATGATTAACCTGAAAGGGTTTAAGAAACATACATGCCAAGTACCACAGAGCACAAAAGATGTTCTATTATCTCGTAACATATGACTGAACACCTTGGGACCAAAGCATTATTTTGACACTCACATATAAAGTCCTAATTATACCCATTTATTGTTCTTTTTTAGTAAATCAGACTCCTTGTTCTCATCAACACTGATAACCAAATTTGTTGTATTTATCTTTAATTTTGACATGGAAGTCAGATAAAGAAGCTACAGAGCTACTTTTGGTGCCACCAGCATTTCATACATGGGAAGAGAAAACAAAAGCATTGCGTATCTCCTGTACAACAGGAGACAGAGATACCTATATTTTGTTTACAAAACCTCTGTATATCCACTGAAAATAAAACTCATAGGGCTAAGACATCAATGTCTCATACTTTTTGCCTGACTGCTCTAAAAGTAGCAAGCACCAATTGATTTGCCTTTCCTCCATTTATAAAAGTTACTTTAAATACCAAAGGAGACACATACCTTATCTTCATTCCATTTCCTCTTAGAAGGAAAGGAAAAGAAAAAGAAAAGAGAACAAAAACGTAAGCCCAAAAGGAAGGTACTGCTACCCCATCAGATGAAGGTATGAGGAAAATACTACTACAGTGGTTACAAGGCATCAGCAGTCAAGGACTGCAAACAAGGGAATTCTCACAAATTACATGACATGGTCTAGTCTCCATTCACAGGCACAACTGAAATCTAGTAAAAACTGGAATTTATATGCCTGACCTAAAATCCTGAACCAATAAAAGTTTTCTGATTTACGACCTCCTTATTATTGCCAGTTTTCAGACCCTAGGTCCTCCCAGAACATATAAACTAAACAACGCCTACATAAACCAAGTCATTTTCAGAGCAGATTATTTCCCACATTTTGAGGCAAATGCAAACAGCACTGGATTGACACATCATTACTGTTTTCATAAGGTTAGCAAAGACTACCTAATCAACGAAGACATTTTAAAAAAAAAAAAAGAAAAAAAAAAGAGATCTCTCTCTTTCCTGCAGAGAGAAATCTGAGTGGAACCCTAGTTTCAGTGTACTAGAAAGTCTGTGGTTCAAACAAAAAAATGCAACTCTTCCCCCCCATTAACCAAACAAGTTTAAATTTGATTATAAGCAGATTGACTTCAGTCACAGCACAGACTGGCATAAGGAAAAAGGAAGAAGACATTAACATAGTTCTGCATTTAAATATGTTGCACTTACGTAGTGCTCTGTACCCACAGATCTTCAGATACTTCACAAACTGTGAATAACTGCTCTTCTCACCTTCCATGTAAAGAAATAAAAGCAATAACGCTAAACCAAAAAGTAGTGACAGAGCTGAGAAAGGACTTGCAGGCAGGTCTCACCTCCATATTTGGATCAGGTTGACACAAAATGGCAATTAAAATAACCACGCCCCCCAACTGGAAAATTTAGTTGCAGAGTCATTTTCAAATTTTTAACTCATTTGCCTAGCCAGGGTCAGTGCTGTATTGGAAATCTGAAAGACTTCTGTTTGAAAAACATCAGAATACCTTAATTTTCTTAAAAGGAATCCTCATTTTTCTCAGCTAATCATAGATTCAACAAACAGCTTCAGTTCCCCAGAAGCTGTAATCTTGGCAAAATTAGCTAGTAATCTAGCAATACTGTGGGTTGGCCAATTAGCAGTCAGATTTCATCGGACAGAACATGCTGTCTTCCATTTGATATGGCAGGGCCCTAGAAAGACTCCTCCTTCATGCTGCTTATTGAAAACAGGATTCATTTAGGTTTAAAAAACAAACAAAAACCCCCACCCCTGCTTGCAGTTTCAGCAAATTAACTCATCAGTATTAGCTTCCTTTGTTGAAGCTCCTTGAACCTATTAGAAACATACATTTTCACTTCACTGACATTTTGCTGTTCTGCTTGTAAAATTCGGTGAAAAGCATGTACATCCACATAATTTATGTCATTGGGCTGTTACCAGCGTGATCAAAGTTCTAGGCACACAGGTTACTGACCTCAAATCATGCTGGTTGAAGTCCTTGTTTGAAATAACTTATGCTATTCTCTACGTCAATAGTTCTCTGATTTGTTGTCTCCTCTATTTACAACTGAACAAAATAAAGAAATAGAAAGTACTACTCAATACAGTTTTCTTAAGACATTCTCCTGTCTCAGTACAGGAATAATTTCAACTATACAAGCAAATAGCCTACTTTTTAAGAATAAGGATGTATAGGTATCTGCAATGAACATGAATGATTTCTAATGTTTGGTTTTTTTTTTTTTTTTTTTTTGAAACTTAGTAGTTTCCCAATTTAAGAATCACAGTTGAGAAAAATGAACATCTCACTAAAATGTACCAGACTTTCCTCTTCATTACTTCAGCTGAAAATCATTCAGAACTATTACAATAAAATTGTGTTCCGTATTTTCATTGCATGATGAAGGCCCAATGTGGAGGTAACAGCTGACTTCTTTAGGGAAGAGTGTAGGTACAGCCAAATGAAACTGGGTTCCCAGCCACCGGCGACACCGAACTTTGATACGAGTTAATAATACAAAGGACAGAAACAAAGGTAACTGGGGGAGAAGAGGAAGATGAACAACGAACTTGCCTAATAAGAGGCCAGCAATCCCAAATTTGTTGTCTGTGTTCTCTTCCCACCATAGGCAGGCATTGGCATTAGCTGTGGTTTCATAGTTCAGACCTGCATTGTGATACCACCTTACAAACTGCAGACAAGGAGGAAGGGGGGAGGGCAGGGAGAGAAAAAGAAACAGAAGAGAGAGAGGGTTACAGACAACAATATGGTACTATATCCATCCCAAGCAAAGATGGCATGGATCTTCCCATCATCCCCATATCAATGTTCTCAATAATATTCATCAACCAATTTATTAAGAATTCTGAGGTGAAAAGTTTACTTATAGGGACGTTCCTGTGATGAGGCTTTAATAAATCGCTCGCAGTTCACAGACAGAAAGAAATACATACCACATTAGATTTTCCTTGCCCAAGTTCACTGCTAAGATTCTTGGTGGTCATGGTTCCTTTAGAAACCCAGTAGCTTACTTACTACACCATCCAGCTAAAACTGAAAATGAAAAAAAACGGAAAATGAAAAATCACATGAAGAAACCTGGCACGTGTACCACATCCTCAAGCAGCACTGTGGCAAAATTTGCAGGGTATAGCTACATTTGTTATACCCAAAAATCAAGCCTCATATTTATTTGTAACAGCAACAGCCACCTGATTAAAACAATAATAAAACTATAGCATCTATGTCTGAGTCACTTTCCTTGGATAATTAATTTGCCAAGAGCATGAGTCACCCAGTTAGAAATGAGTTAGAGAATGACTCATTTCTAACTTCATACTAGAATTATTCTTAAAATAAAAGGATACCTCCCTTACCCCTAAGTTGTTGCATGTTTTGGTTCTTTTCACAATACCAAAATCTGCTTTATGGAGAATATTTGGATTAATTATTGGAATAGTTACGTTCATTTTATAATGCCATTCACCCAGGAAGATCTTATGGTGCTTTATAAATGCGCGTGTATTCTTCAGTTCACCCACATATATGATGAAGCGTGGCAGCATGACAGTACTTGGCAACACTATAGAAAAGCACCTGACTGGAACTGCAGTCAGATCCTATAATCAGTTGAAACAGCAAAGGGAAATTCAGGTGCACAAAACTGAATAACTAACAATGGAATTTAGCTGTTTACATCTCAGTTTTTGCAAAATGGTGTTTATTCTGACTACAGAGGATCAGATCAGACAATGCTTGGTAACACTCATCATTTCAGTGGAAACCTTTCAGTTTCTTCAGATTTTAGCTGCGAGCAGACTTTCAGTAGGGAAGCCTGGCCTGTTTCAAAACTCTGCTTATCCTTGGCTGCAGCATGTCGTGACAACATCGGGCAGGGCAGCATCAAATTAAGAACTATATTTTGAACTATGTTTGGAAATCCTCTCTATCTCAACTCTGCATGTCTGGATATGCCCAAAGGCTGCAATCCAGCAAGCCACCTGCATATTTGACTCCTTGCTGAAGAATTGCCAAAGATGCAACTGCACAAGCAATTCAGCCAATCTAAGACTGCCTGACAGAAGCAGCCCTGCCCTTTCGTCCCACCAGCATTTCTGCCTGCTCTTCTGCTGTCCCAGCACCTGTTTGGCCACATAGATCTATCTGCTGATTTAGCTGAAAATAATGGTATAAGAATGTATTAGAAAAATAAGCTGCTTATTAATCCACCCTTTGAGAAGCAACAGACTTCAAGAGTTTTCTTCATCTTTCATCTGCTGGTTCACTTTTAGGTAAGGAGACTGTGTTTCTCTTCAAGGACTGCAAAGAGCACTGTAGTCCAGTTGCATAGCACAAATACAGGCTCTTCTTTTTAGGAATATGACTTCATTCTATGCAGGACAGAGTCTAGCACATATTAAGGTCCCTGCCTTCTGGTTTTTCCTACAGTACAGGCAATGCCCACCTGAAATACTAATAAAATGTAAACTTTAACAAAAACCAAACCAAAACAAAAAAAAGACACGAGCTCAGACCAAAACAGGAAATGTCCCATACTAGACATTAATTTTGATACCTAAACTAAAAGGCTAGTGAAGAAACCAAGGTTCCTCCAGAGGGCAATTCCAACTCTGGTTATATTGCTTAGCTGTACCACACAGCATAACTGCACTTCCAGAACAAGAATTTAACTTGGGCCTCAAAGTATTCCAAGCATTTCTCTCCACTGGCTCTACCAGAAGTCCAAGTTAAAACATCTGAAGGTCAGTGGCACAGTCCCACTCAAATCACATCTTCACATGAGTTCAAGGAGAAGCCCTGAGTGCCCAAAGCCATGACGACATTCCGAGGAACAGTACATAATGTCAGAGAACGGCACTAGTTTCTGAGGTCAAGACAGACAGTTGACACTTGCCAAGAATAAAAGAAGTTCTGTCCTGGGTGCCAGAGCCAGAAAGATGAGTAACACTACACTGAAATACTGTAATGGCTACTCTGTAACATATCCTGCTCCTTGGATTTAGCCCATGTTCCATGAGCCGTAAACTTCTTGCTCTTGAATCACATCTTTTTGAGGCACCTTTTATTTTTGGGAGACAGAAGTGTCCAGTCTTCTGGCTTCTACACAGAACTTAGATATGTATACGTACACCCCACCCCCCTTTATTGGGAATCTCTCAGTTTCTTCAGCTGTATATCTGATAGATATTTAGGTACATCTTGGTATCTTGGCCATTTTCCTTATTTCAGAATTGCATTACTCTAGATATGTATTGACTTCTTGTTCCAATGTATTTATCTCGTTAAGTTTCCAGTAAGATGACAGAGCAACAGTTGAGAATATAACTATCAACAGAATACCTTTGGTAAAATTTTCTGGGGCTCTTCTGAGGCCTCTGGGACCATTACACAACTATTTACAGCCTGTATTTTACGTAACTCTAAAAAGAAGAAACAGTATTCTCAAAGAAGTAATCCTAAGCATTAAAGCTTGAATTTCTTACACCATGAAAAATTTCCAAAAGCAGCCTGGAACTGAAATAAAACTTCTGAAACCTCAATTGAAATAAATCTCAAACACATGTTTCATTTTAGGAAAATCAGTCCTGAGGTTTTACTTTTAAATTATGGTTACCCATGTTGGCATTTATACAGTTCTGTGGATGATTGAAAAAGAATCAGCAACACATGGAGAGAAATAAAGTTTTACTAATAAGATTTGGAATTTATCCCCAGCCCTTAACCTGGAGGTTACAAGCTAACACACTGTCTGCAAAGAGAATAATTAACATCATGTATGGCAAAAAGTGGCAACAGGCCTAGTGCCAGACTTGGAGTTAAAAAGACATTATGCATATTTGCAGAACTTAGGCACAGGTTTAGAAATGAAAAAAACAACCAATCAAACAAAACAAACCAAAAAAACCCCAACAACAAAAAAAACACACAACCAAGGGGCATTACAGGGAACGAAATTAAATTCGGATACACAGTTCAAATATACCTCATGAAATACAAGGAGCATGTATAAAAAACATTTTCCGAAGTAGCCAGCATTCCTGGACTGTATCTGTCCTTCTGCATCAACAATACTACTCCATTTTTATGTCTAAAGGATATAGGGCCTTGAAATCCACAGGAAAACTAAGATGCAAGATTCTGAGCATACGAAACAGTGGCAAAACACATACTGACAGCGCTCTAAGTACATGATTCAATTTATTATTCCAGCTGTAGAACCATTTCTAGTGTATGTCCTGAGATATCAGTATAACATTGACCAGGAGGGAAGAATATTACACACCTAGTCAATATCCACTGTCAGTCTTCCTGCTTGTGGATTCTCTGTCAAGGTTTCCAATTATGTGATTACCAGTAGCTTAAAAATGCCAGGTTTACAAGATTCAGCAAGAACACAACCCAAAGTGAGACAGGATACTGTGTATGGTTGGGATGGAGTTAATTTTCTGGGGTACATCACAAATGCCCCAGAAACTATATTTAGCAACCTGTTCTATGGAAAAGCCATCCATACATATTTGTTTTTAAAAATAATAAGACAGCACACAATTTAAGAGTGGTCATCTTTTCTTGTATAAATACACTTTCAGAAAAAAAAAAAAAAACCAACTTTGACTGTATTTTTTTTTTCAACAATTGTCTTACTATTCACAACATATATCTTAAACACTTGATAACTAACTACACTATTCGCTATGTGACTATGAATCAGTCAGACAAAACAGCTGACACATTTATAGGACAAATACTTGTATCACAATGTGAAAACAGTTCTTACCATTTTCTCCAACAGAGGCCACTTTTGCTGTTATATTGACTAATATGATACTGTGTTGCTTGGCTTCATCAGCTGACTCATGTTTAAATGCTTCAGCCCCTTTCAGCAATAAAGAAGCAAAATACTTAGTCATCACTGGTGGTCTTATAGCATCTGTT
>VXBH01005057.1:1490603-1504432 GCA_013400035.1 Rynchops niger | reverse complement strand
AGTTAGTAAAGCTTCAGTTTCCTTTGGTAGGAAAACATATATAAATATATATATATACACACGCATACACAAAATATTTCTCAATTATTATTCATCTTGAGAGCCTACTAATTTTTACTCTAAACCGGCAGGTCTATTGAGCAGGGTATATCACAGAAACATTTAAGAAAAATATTTTAATCATCATTTATGCTGTGATGATGTTAAAAAGCCCCTGCGAGGTTAAGAATCCCACTATATTAGAAAAACATGAATACAACTGCCCTAATGCTCCTGCTTTGAAAAGCTTCCTGTTCATAGTAACAAAAGGTTTAAATATAGATGGGTGGGTGAAGAAAATATACAGCGTACTAATACTGCAAAAAAAAAAAAAACCAAACCAAAACCCAACTGCATTTCTAATGGCTGAGAATATCCAAGCCATTCACTTGCTTTAGTTGCTAAAGACAGCATAGAACGCTATCATTATGAGGCACTCGATTACACACGCTTATTAAAGAGCTGTTCAAATTAAAATAACATGGGAACCTAAGAACACTCACACACTTGCTAAGCATAATGATCCTAGACACACAATTATGTCTTCAGGTATGTTTTAATCCTGGTGATGAGACGTAGAAGGTTCTGATTTCAAAATCCTAGATCCAGCCTTCAAAAGGGTGATTATTTATGTTTCTCTATTACAGGGAACAATCAATTTTGAAACTTTTTGGTTTAATTACAAGATTAAAAGGTTGGTTACAGCTGAAAAGATCTCTTTAGCTCCTCAGAGAATTATGCAATAACTCAAAGGAATAACCAGAAGGTTGAGGGAGAAGCAGGAAGAAACAGCAGTAGTTTTTTTTGTCTCAATTACACTCTTTCCAAAGACTAAATCTTGAGTTACGCAAACTGATCAAAATACAACTCAGCAAATGTATTTTGAGTCTTCTCCTATGTAAGACAATACAGCTCCTGCTCAGCACACTATGTTTGCCACACACAGGTTTTCAAATGAAGCTATGAAGATTTAAAAACAATATGCTGAGCACATGTAGCACACTTTCATTACACACAACACTGGCATGGGACCAGGTAGCCTCCCAGCATCTATGAGAAACACACACATGGCAGTACCTACCTAAACAAGCTGTCTTAACACAACCATGTCTCCAGCTATGAGGTCCCTGTCACTTCTCAGTGAATAGCTTTTTAAGCAACCATGACCACAGAGCACAGGCAATCCCAACACCTTACTTGCCGGAGCAGCCAGCCCTGGCCCTGACAAGCGGGCCCAAGTCCAGCACCAGGCACTAGGGCTTGCCTCCAGCTGCCTATCAACTATCCACTCCTTCCTCCCCAGGCTCCTGGCTGGCTACCTCACACTGGCATGTGCTCTTTAAGCCCCCTCTTTGCCAGTGGGTCTATGATTCATTTTCCAGACTGTATTTTATACTCCCAGAGCACCTCAAGGGAGCCGCCTCATAACCATCACGGTTTCCTCCCACCCTGCCCCAAATGCCTCAATTACTCAATTAACCAAATTAGCCACAAAATAGCGTAGCAGAAAGCCCCTGCCCCGCCAGGAAAAGGGCCCTGACATCTTGGCCAGCCACCCTTCACTGCCGGGGTGGCTTTCACCAGCGCTGCAGGGTGAGTGGGGCCGGGAGGGCCTTTGTGGTGGTGCTAACTCCGGACATTACTGCAAGCCTCCTGCTCTGGGCCACGTCACCTTGTCTCCCGTAATCAATTTGACGTCTGTTCATGTCTGTCTGAAGGAAGAAACGCTGTGCCAGTCAACTTACACAGGATAGCAACGTGAACATTTGTTTGCTTTCAGGTGACCACCTCTGGGCTGCTCAGTTCAAGGGAAAGCTTAAACGCTAAAGCACAAAAATTAGACTGATGAATCCAAGCTATTTTTCTCTTATTTTTGTGACCTTAAAGCTAGTCTTCCTTTTTCAGGTAACACAACACCAATTTTTACAGAAAACCAAAAGGAGAAGTTTTAGGAGGGATGAACAGGAAACAAGCAAATAGGTAAAGAATTAAAAGTCAGCCACAGAAAAATGATATTGAATGAACTGGGAAATGTGAAGCTGAAGAAGTAGCTCATTGCTTAAAAGAGATTAGAAATGAGAATATACCTATATTACTAAAGAAAAATAAGCAAATGAACAGCGTGCAAAGTCACAAGTTCATTAAATCAGTTGAATATACGTTAGAAATAATGTCACCTGAAGGTAACTGATGGGAGCAGGACAGTGAGGGTACCACTATATAGGTTCAAATTAAAGGAAGTGTGAAATGCATCCACGTGAATGTGCAAATAACAAGATAAATGTCAAGCACTGCCCTGAAAGATAGGGGTGAAAAGGGGCTGACATGGCAGACTAACAAGAAGATAGTGCAATGCACCATTTTCCTCCAAGACACCTGTGTGACAAGGAACAAGAGCTTTCTGTGCCAGTCGGCTCCAAATGAACCCTGCAGAAGAAGGGCTTTCCCTCCAACCAGGTTGGGAAGGCAGCGCTGTCAGGGCATGGGGAAGCATAGCAGAACCAGGAGTGCTGAGGGGGAAACTGAAGTACTTTGTTAATTCCCTGGGGAAGGTGAGTTGACTACAAAGAAGCTGAAGCCAGTGCTGGTTTGGCTGCTGCTCAGATGTGCTGAAGGATGCTGGGCTGAGTCCCAGCAGTCTTAACTGCGTCTCTAATTACTTCTGACAGCAATGTAAAAGCTAGCTGAGATATGCTGTCTCACAGGGCATCATCTCATCATTCAGACAAGGAGCATAAGTTTCTAAGGGTAATGGTGAGAGTTTCTAGCAAGTCATTTATAAAAAAAATTTTTCCCCTTGGGAAGTGGCAACCTTGCTCCACAAGTTATAGAGAATTTGAAAAGAAACATTATCAAATTTCATGGGCGAATGATTTAACAGCTTTGGCAGCAGATATTTTTGTTGCAAATGGCTGTCCTTGCACAATCCACTTTAAGGAGAATATATTGGTGGAAAGCCATAAAGGTTATTTACATAGATGGAGTTTCATCATCTCCCACTACAAAACAGGCTGGGTTGGTTACGCTGATCTAATATTTTCTTTATCATGGTTTGTGTGAGGCTAGGAGTGCATGTTAGATTGTGTTTTAGTTTGCTCTTCTAGTATGCTGATGGTAGTCCTTTGAGATACTAGTTTAAATTATGCAGCATGTACAGTATTATAAAAACAGTTTCAGAAATCTAATACTCAAACAAAACCAAAATATTGCTTGTACCATGAGCTTTGTTATGCCCCAACTTAGCAAGAACAATTTTCTGCAGGAAATAGCACCCAACCTTTTTAGGAATATACCTTGCAAAATATTCTGAGAAGATATTCAGTTTTCCTTTCCAACAAGCAGAAGAGAGCAGCTTTCAGGTTTGGTCCCAGGAGCTAATTTTTCCCTTTCTTTGAGAGCCACTATCAGTCCCCCCCAGTATGAAAAATGTGGCTGGTTTGGCATTAGGTTGGTTCAGCAGTTTGAATTCACTGTTCTGTTCAAGATAGAAACCAAGATACTTTTCAAAAAGTTAGCCTTAGTCTTAAAGAATGCCTACAACAGCTTTTCTGTTTTGTTTGGCAAACAGTTTCAAATTCAAGGTTGCACCACTTTCTGTTGTTAAAACAGACCAACTCTTGCAACATGGCCTGCATCCAAACTGAAATCAAGTACACATCTTTTATTGATATGACATAGCCTCTGTTTAAAGAAAGATAGGATTTAATCTTAAGGAGAACCTCATCAAAGCAGCTGATACAGGATCCATGTAGAATTCTTCTTTTACAGAATTGCTTGCATATCTGGCATTCTTTTCTTCAAATAAAACAAAAACATTTGGTTTTGGTAGTTACTGACTACTTTCAAGTTACTTTTCCTTTTATTTCAATTTAAAACAGTCAGACGTTCCTTATTAAGGTTCAAAGAATTCCTGTCTGCATCTAAAGAGAAACTTATGGTGACTTTTGTTACCAAAACCTGTACATTTCTATACCCCAAAGTTTTAGACAGAGGATAATCTGTTTGGCATTATGACACTGTTTTGAAAATAAAGCCAAAGGATTTTTCTCATTGCTGTTTAAGAAATTAAATTCCTATCACACAAACCTGGTACCCAACAATAATTTACACCTGGGGAAGGTTTTAAGCAAATACACCTTACTAAGCGTTTTCCACAGCTGTCACTCTGTCAGCATTGTAACCCAGCATGAGGAATAGGCACAGCCTGAATTTAAAACCGGAGTTTCCCAATTCTGCCGTGCCCTGTTCCAACGTAGGGCACCTGTATCTTGAGCAGGTCACCGGGCTTCTTCCCTTCCACTGCCTGCAAACAGTGACTATCCTGTTTATATACACAGATTGCAAGGCCTCTCGGCCTGCAAAACGCCTGTGGAATTAGCATCGCTGTAACCACCCGGAGTACGGACGAGGTTGAACTTACATGCGTCCTGCTGCCAGGCCTGCGGGAGGCAAAGCCCGGGCCCTGCGGGCGGGTGAGGGCGGGCCGCGGGGCCGACCCGGAGAGGACAGGGCGCCTTCCCATGGCAGTCAAGGTGCTGCTGCCGCTGAGGGGGTAGGCCCCGATGGCTCACGTCTCAGTAAACACCAGCCCCCATACCCCACTCCCATTGCAAAGCCCAGTCGCCGCCTGAGAGGAAACCTCCCCCGGCTGGGCCTCGCTCTTACCGCCCCCACCGGGACTACACTTCCCGTCAGGCCTTTCGCCGCAGCGGCGCCCGCCCTCCCAGAAGGCCGCGCGGCGCCGCGCAATGCCATTGGTCGGATTTGAAAAGAAGCCGCGGCGGTGCCGGGTACGTGTTGCCGGTTGCCCGGTACCGGTTGCCCCGAGGAGCGAGGGGGGCGACGCGGCCTTCGCCCAGCGCTGGGCGTCGGCTGAGCTCTCGGGTAAGCCACTGCGGCTTGTGGAGCCGCTGGGCTGTCGTTTGGGGAGACAAGGAGGTGGCGGCCTGGGGGTCGTGGAGCCGGAAAGCGGCGTGGGTGGCCTTCGTGGGGGCGGTGTTGAGGCCGCCTCTCCTCGCTGCCCCCTGCTGCGGTTGCGGTTACTGGCCTTACGGTGGGTGAAGAGTCGCGAAGGGCTCCGTGAAAACTTTTCGGTACCGCCGCGGGGCCGCGCAAGCCGTGGGTAACGCCCGGCCCGCGGCCGTGATGCTGGCGAAGCAGTGCGGCAGTGTCCCGTAAGAACGGGAAAGCAGCGTAAAGGCTTGAAGTGAAAGATTTGTACTTGCAGATGGAAAACTTTCCTCTTAAAAATTTTGACGTGTAAGAGCTGCTGCTTTGTGTTTTATATAAGCTCCCAGGTTTAGAGCCTTTTCCACACTATCTTGTGCTGCCGGACAGTGCTACAGGCTGTGTGTCTACTGTGACCATGCTTTGCTGTGTGTGCTACTCTGGATCCCCTTCTCTTAGGGTGTCTGCAGCTCTAAACTCCGTTGTCGTGATAAACAGAGTTGCAATAACATATCCCAGTACACAGCTACTTTTTAGCGGCTGCAACCAGGCAATATAGCCGTTTACATCAGAGTCTCTAAGGTAATTATAATGGAGCATGGCACAACATGGAGACAGATGGACTGTCTGCATCTTGGGTTTTGCATGCACTCAGTGGGTCTGAGTGCTGGGCTCATATAACACTTTCAGTTCTAGCTTTGCATACATAGCTTAATGTATGCTTTTTCTTTCTTAAGTAAAATGGTACAGACTGAGAGCATAATCTTGACAAATTAAGCTTTAAAATAAGCTTATATTTAAAGTAACTAAAATGTCAGTTATCTAACAACTGTGTTTCCCGTTAAGGCCTGATAGGAGTTTCGCAGTGTGACTTTGCATAGCTGATGAGAAAGACTTCTAGGTCGTGACAGCACAGGTATGTTTCTTTCCAGTAGTAGCTTATTCACAGGTCAGTGTTTGTTTAAGCTGTGATAATATTTCAGGCCAGGTTTTTCCTGTTTTTCATACAGTTGCCTGATAAAAATAAAACCTGTGGATTAGAAGAAAAAAAAATAAACATCGCTGCTTAGTTTACCTCAGCTTTACCTCATTTGCAGCTTGGTGGTGTTTGTCTAGCTTCATAAAGTCCTGTGTCTGCCTTTTACAGGCTAGATAGGAAGGCTGAGCTGTTAAGTGTTTTGACACTTTTGAACGTGTTGCAGGTTTTATGCTGGGGGAACAAAAATGTTATGACTACTTAATGGGCAACAGTCTTCTTGAGCAAAGGTGCTTTGAACCAGCCCTGGTGTAGGGCTGTAGTAGCATAGACACAGGAATGTAGTGTTAGGAGACCATTGAATTATTGTGTCCAAAGCTTCAAAAATGTAGGTATGTAATTGCTAGAGAGCTTGCTGACGTAGTCTATGGGTAATTGCCTGTGAGTTATTTTAATTTTAATCTGTAACAGAAACTGCCAAATCACATCTGTAATATCATAGGAAAAGGCAATAGGAGAGTAAAGTGCAGACAAAATATACTAATATTTAAAAACAAACACTGAATTGATTTGCTTTAATTTTCTGTAGCTAATTTTCACTGTCCAGATTCTGAGATGCACAAAAATCATTAAATTATGGTTTAATAAATGAATTACTGATCAGCAAAATCTTGTACTATGACACGAGGTCTTCTAATTTTCTAATGTCTTCTTTAATAGCTAAAATGATTTATTAGTCTTTGAAATGTTTCTGAACTCTCTCTTGTATTAAGCTACATTGTGTTATCTTTGTAATACCAACTATTTATCAGGTCTTGCAGAGATAACCATGAAGTTTGGGTGACTCTTGCAATGAGCTTTTACTCTAATTGTAAAATGGAATGATGGAGAAGGGGCTGTGGAACAATATGTTTGTGGCTTTTTTTATTTTATAAATTTTATCTTCCTTGTCAGATGTGGTTTTTAGCAGGGTTGCAGTATATGTGTAAGCCTTTTCCCTGGTAAACCGTTGCTCTTCATTGAAAGAAGAATGGCTGTTCTTGTCTCATCATGATATGAACCCCTCTGCGGACCCTCTCCCCAGCTATCGGAAACTTGCTATGTAACCTATGAAAAGGATAAAGAAATCTTTCTCCTTAAAGAAACTCCAACTATCAGTCTCAATTTGACTTGTCTTTTAAGGGACCTCAGAAGCCCTACATTATGTGACCAGAGAGCAAAAAATAGTTTTATCTTATCTTGCAGGATGGAACCGACTTCAGACAATGATAAATTTTCTAGACCGTCCTATATTGATAGTGTCGAGCTGCCTCAAAGAACAGGACCAGTAAATGTGGAAGATATTAAGGCAAATCTCTCTGCTGATTTTTCTTCAGTTTCTTCAAGCTCAGACACAAGCCGGGTAAGAAAGCTTTAATGTTTGCGTATTATTTTTTTAAATAAGCTTAGTCCTTTCATTGACAAGACTAATCAGAATTTTACAGAGAAGATGAAAATCATCTTTAGTATGTTTTTAATTTGGAGGAGATACTTAGGATTAGATTAAGTTGTGTGGCACTGCATTGATACCTTATTGGGTGCATTAGTCTTCTGTGAATGAGGCTAATTGCCTGTTCAAAGCAGCTTAATCATTGGATGTTTCTGTGGGTTTCATTCTTGATCTCTAGTTGTTCGGATCTCTGAATGTATTGTGTGTGTATATATATGTGCTGCAATATTATTAACGCTAAGTTATCACAGAAAACTTCTGCAGGGACCTAAGTACTTGTAAAAACTGATATAGTGAATTACCTTAGCTTCCAATGTCATCAAATAAGTCTGTTAAAAATATCCCAATGAAAAGAAAAATGCCTTAACATGCTAGTAATCAAAGAAAGAATCTAGTCAAATTTCTAACTTTTTTTTTTATTTAAGAGGAGCAGTTTGGAGCCTAAGGGACACATACAAGTTTGCCTGCGTGTTAGGCCATTTACACCATTGGAAAGAGAAAATGAATTGCAGGTGCGAAATTTATTTAGTTTAAAAATACTTTCAATGTATGGGGTTTCTTTTCCTGTAAGCTGAGCTCTTTATATTCTTTTCATGCCTGCATTGTAGCTTGCTTGTATTTCCTTTTTAATAGGGCTGCGTTTCACTTGAAGATTCAACAAGCATCATACTGAAGGCCCCCAAAACGTCTTTGAGTCGATTAAGCGAAAAAACTGCTGGACAGATGATGCAGAAGTTCACTTTCTCACAAGTAAATTAATTGTCTTTAGAAGTTTTTAATTTATTCCTGGAAAAAGTTATTTAACTTATCTGGTTTGCTTGGCATTAAATGATATTTTTAAATTGTCAATAGTCTTTAAGATTATAAACACATAGAATTTAAACGATTCTTTAAAAGCCTATAATGATTGCTTAAACAAAATAAAGATGTTTCTTGGTAATGCTCAGGTGTTTGGACCTGAAACAACTCAAGAAGAATTCTTTGAGGGTACCATGAAGCAACCAGTGCAAGATTTCTTAGACGGATATAATCGTCTTATTTTTACATACGGCGTTACAAATGCTGGGAAAACCTACACATTCCAAGGTATAAGTAGAAATGTGTTCTCCTTAAATTAACTTCCTTTTTTTTTAAGTGAGGATTACTTATAGCAGAAATATTGTAACTTTTTTCTTTATTTAAACTTTAGGCCCTATACACTGGCTTCTCTTGAATATTAAGAAATGGTCTTTGAAAGTCTCTTAAACTCTCTTCCATAGCAAATATCCCTAAACTGCCAACAGACAGAGTCACTGCCAGGGTTCACATAAACATATAGTTGCTTTGTAAGGCTCTAATAATGCTGACCAGTTGAGTGTGACTTTTCTCTCTTCCTCCAAGTATCCTCCCCCAGGGAGGAGTGGGAGTCAGGAAAATACATACATACATATATATATATCAGGATGTGAAAAGTCTAAGTCGCTCTACACCAGATTAGCACTTTTATTATTATAAAGGTCATATGCATCTTACCTGCACTATCTTCAAATAAAGCATAGTATTTCAGTCTGTTTCGATTATTATAGGCAGAGAAAAAATTTTTTGAAACATGTTTCATTACTTCCACGTATTTCTGTCTTGTCTCAAGCTTCTGAGTTTATCAATAATATCCTAGGAGACCTTGTCTCCTGATGCACTGTTTCTGTACGGTTAAAGCTCAATATCCTTTCATTTCAGATGTTGTCATTCATTAATTATTTTTCAAAGCATTTTAACAAATGAGTTGATGGAAACAATTTCTCCTATAATGAAATAGTAGTTCTAGAAGCTCAATTGCTTATTTTATACACAGAAGTAGTAGAAGGACAATGAGCTTTGTGCCCTATGAAATTGAGCTTTATTGATGTGACATTGTCCTCTAAGCGATCTTTTGTTAGGTGGATTATAGCTACAGACTACTGGCAGTACTTTCAGTTATCAGTAATCGGAGACAATAATGGGATGCTCTTTTCTGTCCTAATAAATAATAGGTAAATAACAAAACACAAAATTCCTAAGGCATACAGTCCCCTGTGCTTGACTGGTTTGGGGTAAATTGTGTGGTTCTTCAAGAATTTTTGATTCTTATCTTTTCAGACTCTCGAGACTCATGGTATCAAAGTTTTAGGACTTAAACCGTCAATTTGTTGTACAAATTGGCAGGGCAGAATGTTGCCTGGTGGGTGCTCAGGTTTCCTCTTCTGTTATCCCCAGTATTGTCAATATAGCCTTTCCTCCTGTCCCAGGAGTAGGAGAAATTATCAGAAGTTGGAAGATGATGCTGTTGGAGTCTGAGAAAGGACAGTAGTTTCTCTTGAATTCTCCCCTCTCTTCCCTCCTTCTCTCTGGCTTAGAAATTAAAGTTAAGCAACCCCTTCTTAAACTTGCATCTGGATTTGGAAAGATCAAGCATGAACTGAGACTTTTATTTGACTCCTTTCTGCCTTTCAAGTGCAAAAGTTATGTATGGCCTGAGAAAAGGGTCTGGGACAGGGAAAGGGGTGAGTCTTCACAGGGTTTCTAGAACCTTTTTTGGTATGGTCTGTAGAAATAGTACAGGACTGCAGCTGAGAGATCAGTCATCATCTGTATTTCAAGATCTCTTCCTTCAGAGAGAGTGAAGGCAGCCTGTGAAATGCATTTGAAAAACCGCAAATCTCTATTAAATGTCTGTTGGTTATAGTTTGTTAGTCGTTTTTTTTCTTTAAGGCTAAGCTTATGCAGAATACCTCAATAGTTTTTGTTTTATGTTATACCCCTTACTAAGGGGTAGAGCATGAGCTGTTGCTGAAAGCCAAATACCTTTCTAAACACTCTAATGACACTTCTCTTACCTTGAAAATACAAAAAAAATACTGCTTCATGCTGTAAGTGACTTCCAAATTGTATGTATGCCTTGAGATAACAATTGCTTATCTTCCTGTCTTTATTTATCCATATAACTTGTTCACAGTAGTAATTAGGATTTTTCTTTTGTTTATTGCTTTCAGGGACAGAAGATGATGTTGGTATTCTGCCAAGGACTATGGATATGTTGTTTAAAAGTATTCAGGGAAAGTTATACACAGCAATGGATATCAAACCCCACCGATGTAGAGATTATATAAAGCTGACTAAAGACCAAGTGAGAGAAGAAACTGCTATTAAAAATTCAATACTTCGCTTAACAAAAGAGGTAGAGTACTACTTCTTTCTATACTGATGAGTACACACATTTAGATAACTCGTAGATAAAAGTCTAGTTAACAGGTATTGAAGATTGAGCTAAGTAACTGGACTTCTCCAATGTGGGAGGTAGGTGGCAGCAAAATTCAAGACTGCGCTTTGAAAGCACCGGCATATGTTAAATCTGACTTTAGCAGTCTTTAAGGACTTCAGAAAAACCTGGTCACGTATTTGTGTTTGAATACCACATATATGTCCCCTCCAATTTCTAAATCTGTGGTTATAAGAACAATAATTCAGCTTATAAATTGGGCAGCAATGTTTGCATGTACTTTAACAGAGACCAAAGTTTTGATTACATAAATATTTAACTATTTCAGGAATCGTTTTATGGAATTCCAGCTTTATATGAAATATAGTCTTGACAAAACATTAAAAAAACAAACAAAACCAAAACAAACAAACAAAAAACCCCCAACCAAAACTGACTGGGAACAGAGTGTATGCAAGTAAACCTCATAAGCTCTAGCTGTAGAATTTTTCTTTTACTTTTTTTCTTTAAAAGAGCTCTGCAGAAGAAAATTTTCCTTTTCTTTCTAAAACCTAAACTTTATTTCAAGTGTGAAATGATTCTACAGCCTGTATCATAAAGCAATAAGTTGCTCAATTTCCTAAATGAACAAATGTTCTATGCTTACCTCTGTTTCTGAGGGTTGAGCTAGTAAGCTGTAAGATAAGGAATCCTGAATTAGCAAAATACCAATAACAAAAAAATTCAGGACTCTCTAGATTCACCGGGTTAAGGGTAATGTGTGAACTGCAGCTAGACTCTGGCAAATCATCCTGTTAAATCACCTTGTTTCTCTGTGGGCTTCCACCTCTATTTTCCTGTGGCTATTTTTCTTCTGTTTCAGCAAGCTGAAATGCCATATACTGTGATAGGGCCGGATGTAAGGGAAGTGTCGGGAATGAGTATTAACGTAAGAGCAACCCTTTTAATAGGAGTGTGCAGGTACGTTGAACTAGGCATGATGTGTAGCCAGAATCTTTGTATTGGCATATTGCAACTAGGCTGTATTTCTATCTAGTAGGACAATAGAACTGTTAGAAAAGTAGCTGGTGGTGTACTGATGATGTACTGTCAACCATATTTCTTAAAGTCTCTGTTCTCTCTTGTAGGTAGACCATCAAAAAAACACTCGCAACAAAGCACCAGTTGATTCTAAGGGTATGTTTTATGTTAAATAATAGCAATTAAAGCTGGCAAAGAAACTTTCTTAAGGCCAATAACTGACTTTTGGCCTACGTTAATAAAATGACTACTTGGTGTTTTTATGGGTTGTGAATTGGATAGTGAGCAAGTTATCTGGGCAGAAAACATAAGGATAAAATGGTTAGAAGGATACCTGAACAGGCGTTACACGAGATAAAACTAAAGAAAGGAAAAGTAGTACTACTTATGCTATGGGTCCTAGTGGTATCCTCACAGGCTTTTAGGGTACCTGTATGTAATTAGATAAAACTAATTCTAGTATTTAAAAACTACCTAAATACTAGTTTTGCTGTAAAAAGTCAGAATGAAGTGTACTTGTCAGTTTAATTCTCTGTCTTCTAAAGATATTGAAGAGACTTGAATAATTCCAACTGAGCTGTACATGTTTGATAGAATTTGCAAATGGTAAAGGAAGTGGTAGAGTAGGTGTCCCTTTGCAAGTATGTAGGGTAAGCATGCGACTTCCAGATACTTAAGAAAGGGGGGAAGAACGTCAGTGGATTTTTCTCTGGGATAAGTGTTTTTTTAGAAGGCTGCTGTACTATCAACTTTCATCTACTAAATTTTTTTAAATTAAATTTCCTTTACTAGACCTATATTGACTTGTAATATTTTGTACTTGGCAGATTTGGAAGAACTCATAAAAGACTCGGAACAATCTAGCATGACAGTGAAAAATTACGTGAAGTTTTCTGTTTGGGTTTCATTTTTTGAGATTTACAATGAGTGTTTTTATGATCTACTGATTCCTATATCAAATGACAAAAAAAGAAAAACACTACGCCTTGCTCAAGACATCAAGGGATGTTCTTATGTAAAAGGTGATTAGAATAGATTGCAAATTGCCAAATGTGTAACTTGAAAAATCGGTATTCCTGTAATAATGTTTCTTTCTAGATTAGAAATCTCCTAACTGTATTCACTGTGCCACTAGAAAGGTCTACCTTGACTATGAAAGGCAACAATCTGCATAGATAGAAGTATTTGTACCTTTAATAGTGTTTTCTCTTCTGTACCTCTTTAAAAGCCTGCATGCACTCCACTACCTTGATATTTTTTTTTAAATAGGAGAAACGTTGAAAACAATTGCCAAATTTGTTAGGTTTCGGGTTTTTCCATTTTCTTGAAAAAGACTCCAAAAATTCTTAACTATAGCTATAATTGGCTCAATAGTTTTTTGGGCTTTTTGGTTTGGTTGTTTTTTTCTGTAGAGAAACAGGTTTCAGAGAATACGTGATAAAGTTCAGTCTGACTACATATTACGCTTTACAGTATTCTAATCAATGATGTAATTTGTTTGGGGCTGGGGGTGCGGGGAGTTAACAGAACTCAAAATAACAGTTCAATGTTTCTTTCTGGACATGGAAAAAATAGGGTTTGAAAGCTGTTTGATTTGTTACAAGTTCTTTAAGCAATAATGACACCAGTTCAGATGAAAGGCTTTTTTTGTAGGTGTTTGACCTGCTGCTCTTCTTTCATATGCCAAACTATAGACTCAAAAAGCTGAATTGGACAATAAACCCAACTCCTTCGTTTCTTCAAAGACTAGAAAATATGTGAAGTAAGAAACAGTCTGCTTTGAGCTATGCTTCAGTATAATCTTTTCCTATAAAGCTTGAAAGTGTAAGGCTGTTTGTGATGTTATTGAGGAAAACCAGTTAATGATTTTCTTGTTTTTTCTTGGTCACAGCTGGTAATTTTGCTAGTATAATTTTGGTAACTGCTAATTTAACAGAGGCTATAATGTTCATATTATAAATTCTGTTAGTAGGATTGTAGGTGTTTGCTCTAGCACGTACCAAGATGACATACAATCATTGTATTGCATTCTTCACTGCTGTTTTTCAGTTGATGGCTCTGAAAGTTATCCAGATGGCTTGTTTGTGGTTTTTTTTTTTAATTTTAACCCGCCCTTCACCCCC
>VXBH01005057.1:1458853-1490582 GCA_013400035.1 Rynchops niger | reverse complement strand
CCCCCCCCCAGTATCATAGGCTAAAACAGAGAAGCTGTTCAGGTAAAATTCTGCCTTGATGAATGTGAACGTAGGGCTTTCATATTCATATTAGGCCCTACCTTTTGGCTTTTCAGTGCTCAGGCTAAGGTTGCTCACTTAATTTGGATGGAACATATTTTAGTGACCTAATAGGATGAAATGATGTGATATACTTCCTTTCCCATGGAAGGAGGAGTCTTGATCTTATTTGTCATCATATAATTTCTATCTGAAGCAGGCTTAGTAAAATGTTTGTATGTCTCAAGTAAATGTATTATTCTTGGTGTGCATACATTACCCCCCCATCCCATCTTCCTTTTTGATTATGATACTTACAAGATTATAATGTTTTTTTTCTTCCTAAGATCTGCAGTGGGTTCAGATTTCTGATTCTAAAGAAGCTTTTAGACTTCTAAAACTGGGGTTGAAAAACCAGAGTATTGCAAGCACGAAACTAAATACTTGCTCCAGCAGAAGGTGAGAAAGATCTTGAATAACGTTGGACATTGGATGGGGTGTGGGAGGAAGGAGAAACTAAAATATGGCTTGTGGCTTTTAGGAGAGGAAGAAGCTTTAACAAGGTCTAGGTATCTAGGTTTCAGTTTGGCATTCTTTAGAAGTATGTGACCCAATGCTTTAAGCCAAAAGGAATCAATCCTTCAATAAGGTGTACAGAAGCTAACAGCATTTTATCAAATACTCTCCTACAACCAAAAGCACTTGGTTTTGCTCCACATAAATGTCTGAGGAAAAAGCAAAACAACTGCTACATAAATATCTCTTTAATAAGAAGTTTTTGTATCTGATGGAGTATATGCTTAGATATGTTGACAGATTCAAGTGTTTTGAATGGATGTTCAAAAATAGTAGGCTAAAAA
The DNA here is from genome assembly GCA_013400035.1 of Rynchops niger. Lineage (NCBI taxonomy): Eukaryota > Metazoa > Chordata > Aves > Charadriiformes > Laridae > Rynchops > Rynchops niger. The sequence continues at coordinate 1,489,683 of VXBH01005057.1, read as the reverse complement.
TATGTTGAAGATATTGCTCTACTTTGTCACTTCTCTGCTGATTTAAACTTCTCCTTTTAGTCACAGCATATTCACAGTTAAGATACTGAAAATTGAAGATTCAGGAGCACCACGAGTGACCCGAGTCAATGAGTAAGTTCAGAGAAGAGTCCTGCTCTTTTGTGAAGTTGTCAATTATCTTCCATGTTGGTGTACTGGTACTGCACTACACACCCACTGCTTCCTCATAGAGCCTCAGGCATGTATAGTGGTTCCCCACTTCCTACGCTCATGCAGTACTTGGCCCTCTGCCTTCAAGCTATCAGGTTGCAATGCTGTTCTGTATCTTGTCTCCTCTGTTCAGCCCAAGGTTCTGTGAGCCTGCTATGCTCGGGAACTCATGTAAGTCCTCAGAAGGAAGACAACGTGGGGGGGTAATAGGAAGCGTGTGGGAAAGGATTTGGCACGAAGTAGTGTGAAATTTTATGGGGAAGCAACATTGAAAAGGATAGAACCATTCATGCAGATGATCAAGAAATTCTTCTTCTAAGGAAAGTGATGGCTTTTAAAAGTGAATAATTTGTGCGTGTTCTGAGGTAAATAAAGTGAGTTTTCCTTATCTGCTTTCAGATTGTCAATGTGTGATCTTGCTGGTTCAGAAAGATATACCAAGACCCGCAATGAAGGTGATAGATTGAAAGAGAGTGGAAATATAAACAGCTCTCTCCTGGCTCTAGGCAAGTGTATTAGCACACTCAGGAACAGTCAACAGTCAAAGTAAGTCCTTTTATGAATTGCAAACTGGTTGTGGTTTCTAGGTATTGCCTACAGTGTTTAAAAGCTGTTTTTTAGAATACACGATGCTAACACTAAGTTTTTGGTAGATGTATAGACTTGTAAAGTCTATACTGTAAAGTCTTCTTGATCTACCAAAGTTATCTTGCTTTGTTTTGCTCTCTGTTTAAATAATTTAAATTCTAACATCCTTTAAATGTACTACCGTAGACTTTAGCAGTTTATCTTTCTTCTTCTGAGCTTGGCTTATCAAACAAACTTGGAATAAGTGTGTGTGGTTTTTTTTTTACTAATATCATAGTAAGAGTCAAATTTTCAGCCTTTTGTTACTCCTCTGAACTAACTCCATTTTCTATGTACTTCTAGTGTAATGTTTTTCATCAGCAAGATATTGCAGTCCTGTCATAACTGTGCACTCCTTGAGAAAATTTGTCTGTTTTGTCTAAGTCTTGACATAACTTTAACCCTCTCCTCCTGATCTAGCTAACCATATGCAGACAAAAGAAAGCCTTCCCACTATTTATGCCCTAGCTTGAGGATCTGAATAAGAGTAAAATAATACAAAATGTTAGCTGTCCAAAAAAGTACAATATACAGTCACAGCTGGATGTAACCATCCAGGAACTGCTTTCTCCACAGGTTCTCATTTGAAGATCTATTTCTGTCTCAGAAGTTATATGAACTCTCAGTCTGCTGATTGATATGCCTGGATGTGCTTTGCCAAATTCACTTACCCCATAACACTGTTCTTGAGAGGCTATTCAGAGTCTATCACACTTTAAGATGAAAAAGCTTAGCTACTGCGTGCTCCTAATTAACCCTACATTTTGTGAATTTACAGTTTTTCTTATCTTCCTGTTATTTTCAGATAGGAAGGATGCATTAAAGCTAGCAGCTGCTTAGAGAGCTGTTAGTGTATTTGGAATATCTTTTTCTGATCTTAACAATATAGAAGAAACGTTCTGAAGCATAACTTGAAAAGGAAGCAATAACTTAAAATTATTCTTGTTTATCCGTCCTGCAGCAAAGCTACTTATGAGCTGTTTATGTATTCTGGCAGGACTGTCACTATCTTGCTGAGTTCTGTAGCATTATTCATATAACTGAATAGCTGTCATGTGTCCAAAACACAGGCAACTTATTCAGTGTGTTTAGTTATGTTTTAGGAATTCTCATAAAGTTTCCTATAAGCATCAAAGCCTACATCACCAGCTGTTAAATTAAAGGGCACAACTTCTGGTTTAGAAAATGCCAAACTACTGGGGGATTAGGGAAAAAAGATGTGAGAAGTATCTCTGTTTGCTGTATACTTGTTTTCTTGTCTAGATGCTTGCTACTGTCCATTCTCAGAGGCAGAACACTGAGTGAGAGAGCCCTGATAATGTTGGATACTGCATGCCTAGAACTAGATCTGTCCTTTCCATGAGTGTGGAAAGAGGTGGGCTATATAAGAGGTGGGGTATATGTCCTTTCCATGAGGGAGAGAAGAGGTATAACATAAGGGTATGTGACCTACCTCAGGCAAGATGTTGAACATGCTTTTGGTTTAAGTGCTCCTGCTGATTATTGCTGTAGCCTATCTGAGATAATGGCTAAAGCAGCAGTCACAACACCCATGCAATCTCTTCACAAACAGCTGTATCTAGTCCAAAACAATTTCAATTGCTTTAAATACTACTGCTTTTATAAATATTTTTAAGTCTTCGGGCTGGATAGCTCTTACGCTGACTGTAAATTATTGAACTTCTGATCACTTGTTCTTTTGTCTTTTAAAGGTTACAGCTGCACATACCCTTTCGGGAAAGTAAGTTAACTCATTTCCTTCAAGCATTCTTCAGTGGAAAGGGGAAGGTATACATGATAGTAAACATAAGCCAATGTGCTTCAGCATATGATGAAACACTCAATGTGCTAAAGTTCTCGGCCATTGCACAAAAAGTAAGTATGTTGTAGTTTATCTTGGTGACCAGTACTTATGACTTGCATTACAAAAGAAGATTCTCTCACTTCTAAGAATATGAATTTAGTTAGTGTTGGGTTTTTTTTCCTCTGTCATGTAGCAATCATATTTTCTGACTCTTAGTCAGGCTTTATTTCCTTTTAAAGCTTTTAAAAAGGCTTTGGAGTGTGGGGGTGGGAGCATGTCCTACTGAAAATCCATGATTCCTATAAAACGTCAAGCCTAACAAGATGCTTGCTATATTGGGAAGAAATTTCCTGAGATCTAGGTAAGCTTTTCTTCTGTACTGCATAACATGCTTTCACCTAGGAGCAATTCTAGCTGCCCCATGTACTACTAGTTTTGGAATATTGCTTACCTGAAATATTGATAAAATAGGTTGAGCACCAAAGAGAGTTTGAAAGGTCATTTTTATGTCCATAGAGGCCTTGGTGGGAAAGAGGAGGTTAAGCAGAATGGGTAAAAGCACAGTGATATAACTTTGGCAAAGTTGGAAGACAAAAGTATTGGGGATCAGTGCTGGAAGCCATGGAAAACTTGTGTTGACAGTTAGATATGTTCAAAAGAATAGATCTAGGCCTTTGGAATGTGGACTCATCTAAGCAGCTTATGTACAACACTAGAAGAAGCAGACTGTAAGGGTGATAAAGCTGTTCGAGAAATAGAATCTGCAGGATGACATTTGTGTAACGCAACTAGAAACTCAGAGTATGGGAAATAAAGAAACCTGAAGGTGCATGAGATCTCAACTCCCTTGTAGGTTGTTGAGGCAGTGAAACTTAGTGTTCTTGGGATCAAAAGAACGGTTAGACGATAAAGTACTTTATACTTTAGTGCTTTATTCTTTGTACTCTAGCTGGAAACTTTCTAAGTTGTCACTCTAAACAGAGGATAGGCTGGGGGAGTACTGTGCTCAGGAGACCTAGAGGAAAATGCAACAGGTATGTCTTGGAAGTGCCAGCAGAGGTTTCAAAAATACTGATGGCTCTGCTCTTTATTTTCTGGGTAGGTTGTAGTTATGGATGCGTCTGTTCTTCCCCAAGATCAGTCACTTGGCCAGAAATCAGCAAGAGAATCATCACTACTCTGTGTCTCTCAAATGCCACTCCCAAGCAAAAGACCTACTATCCTTTGGGACAGGAGCTTAGAAGATGTGATTGAAGATGATGCCGAGATGGAAGAACAGTGTAATATGTCAAAAGAAGAATCAGTGCAGAAATGTGAAGGAAATAAAGTTCTTGTTGGAAAAGAAGAATATATGGTATGTGCCAGGGCTACTTTAAGAATTATGTAACATGGAGTTTTGAAGCAAGGTATTCTTGTCCCAGTTTCCCCCATCTCTCACTTCTCTCTTTCTCCTGATCACCTTTACTCTATTTAACTTCAGTGTTAAGAACTGAAAGTGGGATTACTCATGACTTAGTGCCTATTGTGGGAAATCCATGAAATGTGCCTGAATACAGAATGAGCAGTAAAAATTGCAGATCTATCTTCCTCTTGTTTTGGTAACGTATGGTCAATGCTCAGCAAGTATTACCTGTGTTCTTCAGTGATACAGAAGACTGTTCCTTTGCATTCTATGCACAAGGAAACTCTGAAAACCATTCTTTAAGGAACAGCAATTTTAGTCACTTTGAAGGAAGACAAGGGTGAGGGAACAGAGGACTAAAGACTGTTTAGTGTGTGTTTCGTTAGTATTTCCCTAAAAATGAGCACATGGAAAATAAGAGCTAAATCCTGTGGAGCTTAAGCCTGTTTTTTAGGACAGCTTCAAGAATTCTTGTAATACACTTCATGTTCTTTCTAAATGCCTGCACTGTGCAAACTTATAAATTGCTGTGCTAGTCCAAAACAGACACTTTGATCCACTCATTAATCTTCCTGTTTATGAATAAGCTAATAAAAGAACTGGAGGAACTCTTGCCAACTGGAAGTGTTGAAGTAGTGTTTGAGGAATGGGAAAAATCTCACTCTGGGAAACTATTTCTTTATGAAAAACTTAATACTAATGGTAATTCTAGAGGCTGCTGAGTCTCATAGAAGAGTTGAAGAGCAAACTTATTACTGAAAGGAAGAATAAGTTAATGCTGGAACTAAAAATCCGTGAAGAAGTGATACAAGAAATGACCCAATATTTTGCTGAGCGGGAAACTGATTTCAAGTAAGTTAGCTTTAAGTGGTTTTACAATTACTAGTTTAAAAAAAAAAAAAAAAAACAACAACCCAGAAGTAAATCAGCTTATTTCTTAAATGTGTCTCTTGGCCATAAGAGACCACATTCTTCTGCTAGACTTACTGCTTCTGTCAATAGATCAGTTTCTGTTTGGACTGAGTGCAGGAAAATACTGTGTAGGAAAGGCTTTGGTTTTTGGGAAGTGGGTAGGGGGTGTGTGTGTGTAGCATCTGTAAGCACTGTTTGTTCCTGTAGAGCTCTCCTTAAAAGAAGAGCATTGTTGGTAGGCTGTCTATGGAAAGAGTGACACTTGCAAATTCTTTGGTTACTGCAGTCTTAGTGATATTCCAAACTGGTATTCTGTCTCAAAGCTTAGAAAAAATATTTGTAGTTAAGTGCTATCCATAACCTGTGTATATATTTGTCTCCCCCTCATTCTTCAGGGGTGTGTGTGGGTGAAATATACTTCTATTTTGGTGCAGCAGCACCTTTTTGTGTACCTTTCTCTTGGGCCAAAATGAAACATCTGTGTTTATAGGCAGCTGTACTAATAACTTCTTAGGAGCTCATACTGTCTGGCTTTTAGATGATTTATTTTCCCTGCTATAGAGAGTGCCTTTCTCACGAACGAGAACAGCTTGAAGAAAATGCTGAAAGACGCCTGGAAATATTCAAGGAGCTTGTAAATGATTATGCTAAAAACACAGATGAAGAAAATAAATCAAAGGATGACCCTTGCAGTGAACAAGCTAGACCTCTGGTATTTTTGTTCTTCCCCCGACAACATCCCTTTTACTGACTACCTGTTATGGTGATTGTTATGTCTCAAGGATTAGAAGGGTGGTTTCAAGGAATTGCACACTGTGTACCTGTATCTTGGGAAGATATGTTTATCACATTTAATAGACATAGTTGCTAAGCCTTAGGCATGCGTTTAGGAGTCTTTGGGATTTTCTGCATTTCTGCAACACAAAGTGAAAATTACTGTATATAAAGAAATTGTGGGGAAAAAGCTGCAATTATGGTATAAACTCTATTGCGTTAAGTGCCTATTTGAAGCAGACTTCTCTAGGCCCCATATAGGGACTGTACTGGAGTCATCCCAGAGACTTTTTCCCCTCTTAAATCTATTGTTGCTACAACTGAAGCAATGAGAATTGTATATACGCTTAAGCCATAACTAGACTCTTAACTTGAGGCTGGCTTTTGTGAGTTTGGAACCCTTTGTTTTTAAAAAACAAAGAGGAAAGAAACAAAGTCAATGTTTTGAGTACAACTTAATTTAATAAGTTACCACAAACTTATTTCACCTTATGAACTTACTGATACGTGAAGATTTCAGATGTATTCCTTCTAAAACCGTTCCCTTGCTGTGTTAATTCAATGTTCTCATCTGGTAAAAAAAAAAAAAAAACAAACAAACCCAACAAAAAACACAAACAAAAAAACCCCAAAAACAACAACAACAAAAAAAAAACCAAACAACAACAACAAAAAAAACCCAAAAAAACCCCTAAAAAATAAATTACCTCTTATATTAAATTTGGAAGCGATGCTTTCTGGTGATATAAAAGGGACTGTGAGGGAGGGTCATTAAAAGCTATAAATATAGAGTAGCTATACTGGAGACTTGTGTGTGAAGGTAGTCAGAAGCTGGTAATCAAACTGCATATGAAACCACAAGATGGCTTTGAAGCTAGAATTAACTGTATTTGTATGTTTAAATTCATAAGTCTTCCAAATTTTCTGTAGAAATACTGGTTATTGTGTAATTACTTGCTATTTCTAAATGGATATAAATTATCTTTCAGGATGAAGAATATAGCATAGGGCCAGGCAGCAACATTGATTTTGAGGGCATTATTGATTCTCTGCAGAATGATGTCAATGATATCAAAAAGCAGGCAGAAGAGGCTCACAGATACATTGTGTCCCTAGAGGACCCACAAGAAGCTATAGGTTGGCTTGAAAAGCAACTGGGAAAAATTACCACTGAACTAACCAAGACCAAGGAAGACCTGACAAAGAAAACCAATGAACTAACCAAAGCTGAAGAACAGCTGACACAGAAAACCAAAGGTGAGCTGGGTGTAAGTGTGATGTGAAAGGCAGAAAAAAGAAATTACCCACTACTGTAAAAGAGAAACAATCCAGTTGAGCAGGATTTTGGAACCAAATCATATGTATAGAGGTGGTAACCAATTGTTTTGTTATATGTTCAGGTTGAACATTTCCACAGGCCTTGGTTATTTGATTTTTTTTTAAGACAAAACTGTCAATTGCAGACTTCTGAATTGTGGGGTAAAATGTCAACACTATTGATTCTTGATTTCATGGTTATATTGTAATCCCTGCACTCTACACTTTGCTGATGCAGTGTTTTTGTGTCCTGTGGAGTATTCATAAAGGGGGGGAAAAGTAGCAATACCTCATAATAAAACTTTGGCAGATGTCTCTTAATGCGATCTATGTTTTTTTTTTATGGGTTGCAAGGTCCAATTCTCCTATTCAAAAAACCTAAACAACTTTTGAAATGTGGCCTATTAATAAAGTTAACATGAAATTAAATTATTCTATTCAAAAGCTACTGAGGTACCAAAAGATATGGAAAAATGGATTACTGAGTAAACTATGTAATGGCTGCTTGCTTGATGCAGACTTCTTTTCCTGTTACAGACTTTGAAATGCAGATGATTAAACTGGATGAGTCTGCTGAGCAGCTTAAAGAAGCAACTGAGGTAACTATCTCAAGTAAAAACTTCTGAAAAATTATTTGCTTTTAATACAAAACTTTAGTAGCTTAAAATGCTATTATAGCGTGCTTCTAGTTTTTTTTTATGTCAAGCTTAGCTTAACAGATCTTGCTTCTAAATTCATGGTATAGTCCAACAATTTAACACTGACTGAACTACTATTCTTTCCTTCCAAGAAAATGAATACACAGAATAAAAGGATTCAAGAACTAATGGACATTGTGGAGCAAAAAGATGATGCCATTACAAGACTACAGGATTTGATATCCCATTTAGAAGAAACTGTAAAAGACTATGTAAGTCCTAGACATATCAATTTTCTTTAAACAAAAAAAATCTAAATCTATGCTTATAATGGACTTAACTATTCTGGAAAAATGAAATTTTCTGTAAGTAACTGCTAGTTGCTTGAAATGATAGCAGGTGAAGTCAGGATTGAAACTAAAGTTACAGCAAAATGTGTGCAAGGGTGTGTGTAAAAACTGTGACTTTCAGAACCAGTGATCTCCAGTTATTATTGGAGGACTAGAGATGAGACTGTGAAGAGCAGTTCTAAAGGGGCGGGAGGGGGGAGCAAAACCAAAAAAACCCAAAACAAACAAAAAAACCAAACCAAAACCCACCTCAAACTCAGAAGGCTTAAGCAGTGGGAATAGAGGGCTTACATCACTGTCTCTTTATTTTTGCCTGAATGTAAAAGAAAGGAAAGGAGGTTTTGCTGCAGCAAAAGGTCAAATTTAATTGAAGTTAGAAGTTAATAATGTGAGGACAGTGGTTGTGTAAATTGGCAACAAACATCAGTATGTTCCACCCACCACCACTATGCACACATGCTTTCAAAGGAAGAGCAATAATATTGAATATATTGAGCAGAATTTGAACTAGTAGTTCTCAATAGTATGAATGCTCTGAAAGCAAAGCAGTAAGGGTTGTGATGACTGCTTCCTATTTATTACTATGCCTTCTAAGAGCAAGGCTCCAACTCTGTTCAGTGTTTCCTTGAGGCTGTGTGGCATGAAGCTTAAAACATGACCACAAACCTCAAGTCTGTTTTATAGATTTTCTTTTTTTTGCTCATTGGCAACTGGCATGGCTTGCCACTCGTTGTCTTGCAAGTAAAGAAACTTTATTGTTAGTCAAATATATAGTCTAAAGTATGTATGACAGAACTGACTAGACTTTCAGATTGTATCAGATCTGTTGTGACAAAAATGATCTCTAGCTTTGCTGAAGGCAGTTAAAGCTCCCAACTCTGTCAACTATGACAAAGTGACAAACTTGTAGAGCTGACCATTTGTGCTTTGAACAAAGCAGGAATTTCATCAACTCTTTTGACACTGGAAACTATTTTCAGGTGATAAACTCCTCTTACATGCAATTGCATTTTGCTCTTGCATTTTATAGATTCCTAATCTCTTGCTCTGCTTTCTGTACAGTGCAAAGCATTGTGCTTATTACTGTCTGAAGATATACCTGCAAGTAATTGATGTGTAACTGACTTGTTCCTCTGACAACCCCTATATGTGTTACTCAGTTTTGTAAAAATGTTTGTGTATAAAAGATTACGAAGCCTTTTATGTGCTCACTTTGTAAAACTTCAAAGTAATTGATCTTATTTTAACACAGGACAACACTGTAACTACCATTAAAAGGAAATTGTCAGAAAAAGACTCTAGCAAAGTGATTGAAAGCAGGCAATTCAAGGATCATGAGGAAACTGTATTGGAAGTGGGAAGAAAACGTTGCTTTCAAAGTAAGCCTACTGTGGAAGAAGAGCCACCTACAAAGAAAGGTACAATTTCTACCATCACTCAGCAGGGGGTTTTTCAAAGAAACTTGATTAGTATTCCAGAACAAAAGCAAAAAGTTGTGAAGCGTAAACAGTATGTTATGAGGAGAAAATCTACTATATTAAACTGTAAACGGAAGTAACTTATGTAAATATCATCTGTGTTGCAGAATGTCCTATACTGTTCACTCCTAAATGCTTAAAATAAAAGTTATTTTTTTGGACTCTTTCCTTTCTGCTGCTTTTTCTCATCTGTTACTGTACTTGCAGACTCAGTTGTAGTTCTTAAGCAATTTCTTGACAGTTGTTTTTGCACTAAACTTGCTGTTGCTGAACTCCTGGGAAAGTAGCATCTCCTGTTCAAGGTCGTCTCTTTTTTATTATTTTTCAAAAACTGTCTAAGCAAGATCAAAGGTGTCTAACTTACTGATTGTTTGGACATACAGTATATGCTGTGAAACATGATGTTTCATTCTGTATGTATGCAGTGAATGCACCAACTCTGGTCAAGGTGACAGTGCTGGCAAAGGAGAAAAGCTTTCCACTTGAATGGAAGTAAAATTACTTTAAGTCTACAGATAACGTATTTTGTGCAGCTCTCACATTTACTTCCAATCTTTTTGCTTTCCTTGCTTTATCTGTGAGCTTACGGTCTTCTTAGAATGAGGTGAATAAACTAGCTGCAGTTAAATACCTTCATGGATAAGGGTGAAACTTAAAAGGACACCACTACTTGTGTTATCTATTTCACTAAAGTTGATTGATCAGTGAGATTAATACAGGACGCACTTGTGCAAAATGGTAATTGTAAGATCTGCCTGCTGCTAACTTGACTTCAGGGCACAGCTGGGCTTCAGTTTCTCATAGAACTATGGAAAGCATATGTGAAAGGAGAATGAAAGGTCTTTTCTTCGTGTCCCTTACTTTCTTGCCTTCCTCCTGCAGAATAGGTGCAAGTAAGAACATCTTCCAGATGTTGTTTGGGTGAGGATGGGGTAGAAAAAAGATTAAAAATGGGAAATAGAAAGTATCTATCCCCATAAAGAGGGATAAAACAGGTTAAAAAGAGAGGCTTGTCATTCACGTGATCACAGAAAGCTGAGGATACAGACAGTGAATAAACTGAATGCTGGACTGTCATTCATCACATTTGGCAGCGAAAGAAGAAGGGAACACTCAGTCTAGTAGAAGAACAGTTTAAGTTTATGGAACAGAGCACTTCATGCAGTGGGTAGTGAACTTAATATTTGCTGCCCCATAAGGTGAGAGAGGCAGATCATTCTCCGATTCCAGGAGTGGTTAGACAAGCTAACAGCCACCAGGTTCATACATAGATACTGAAAGGGTTAAGCGGGGATGTATTTTCTTGTATTCCTCCATCATTCCCAATTGTCCTATGTCAGGAAAGGTCTGTAAGAAGTGGCTGGGCCTACCAACAGTAGCAAAAGGAGGTAAAATATTAAGCTAGGTCAACCGATGTGTGATCCAGAAGGGCATTTCTGATGTTTGTTCAAATAAGTGTCGCTTGAGGTCTTTAAGGGAAGCTTCTGTCTGTACCAGGTGCATTTCTGATTTATCTCTACCGTCTTTGGGATGAATATTAGCGTGATCATTCGATGGTGCCCCCTATATAAATGCTACAGGAAAAGGGTGGGAAATTAAGCTGAAGTAGACTCCTTGATATACTAGATAGTAGTAGGTTTGTTATCTACTGACTGAAGCTTGTTTGAACAAACAAAAAAATAGAAAAGGGACAGCTCTTCTCAAATAAATTAAAGTGGATAACTAACAGTGCCAATTAATGTCAGCATTGCGAGACTTCTCTTGGGAAGAATAGGGTCTTCAGTCATGTTAAATATGTTTCTTTTGTGGGTGTTGAGATGTGAGGCATCTGATTTTAATAACTGAGTTGTTAGATGTTCCATAATGATGAAATATATTAATATATATACTTACATTTAACCATTTTCATTAAATGTACTTGGCACAATAGAACAATAAGCACAGCTACACTGTGATTACTTTCTTGTAGAATTTAGATATGCTAGTGGCCTATGACCAAAGTTTATTTTGGGAGAAGGTACGTTATCTTGTCTTGTGGTTCAAGTTTTTGTACTCTTCTCTGGGACTTGTATTCCATGTTCTGGGGTGGGGCTTTTTCTTTCTTAGTAATTCCTACATAGAAAGCTTCTGGACTGAATATCATGTGTCTTCTTGCCCTAATATTTATCCTGCTTTGCTGCATGATTGTGGCTGTTGTTACAAAGCATCTAGATCACTTCTAAATCTTCTTGTGAATGATCATACCCTTCTCACTATAGGTGTTGGGCTAAACTCTGCTACTTTTTTCATCTTGACACCTTAGATCACAAAATATGTCTTAAGATACCCCAGCACCTCTCCCTTCTAGTGAAGTATGTAAACTTCATGTCCAGTGTGAGAACCATGTAGTACTTTGTCTGATACGTTTCCTTAGGACTACACAACTGGGCTTTCAGAGAAAACCATCTCCCAATCCAAAATTGTCAGTCTTGTAGGATTTAGAAGCATGGCTTTACAAGCCAAAGTAAAACTGCTGTTGTGTCTGACCTAGCAGGAGCAACTGATATGTCTAATTAGAACAGGGAAAAAAAAAAAAAAGCAGGAGGGAAAAAGTGTCTTGTGGAATCTGATCACTCTAAAAATAATCAAAAGTCAAAATCTGAATTGATATGGAAAACACTATTTCTAATAGTTAGTGGCTCTATAAAACTTGTTGGATCTGTTCAGAGGACGTTTCTGTGCTGTAAAAGTGTACCCATGTGCTTAATGCTCCCAAAGTGAGATGAGTGCCAAACTCCACCTTAGTGTAGTTGCAGTACTCATAAGAATCTGTAGTATCTGCCTGGAGTACATAGTTGTGATGAGCTAATCCTTAGAGGTAGTCAGGCTTACTTTTAATACTAAATCATAGCATGCATGTTACTAAATGGACACAGCTGGATTCTAAAACACTTGTGTGAAATACAGCTGGAGTCAGTTTGGAAGGTGGTGAAATGCATGGGACTTTAGTTAGAATTGCTCATTACTTAAGGAAAAACCAGTCTTAAGTTAATAAAATATTTATGGAAATTTGGGGGTGTAATGGAATGTTGAACATCTTTGTGGGAGAAATTTACATGCAACACTCTAGGTGTGAGCATAAATAATTATCCTTATATCTAGTTTAGAAACCAATTGAAAAAAGAAGAGAGGAAGGTCCAAAACACTAAGTGAAAAGCTTGTGCTGGATTTTTAGCTTCATTTTTAAACTAAAGAGATATTGAGTATCAATTAAACTTCAGGAAAGTATACAATACCGTTGCTCTTTTAAATGTAGAATGGGCGATTGCTGGCTGTATTAAAGGGATTGTTGAACCAGTGAAGATGGAAACTAGATATAGCCGCAGATGTTATCTAGCTCATAAGTATTACTACATATTAGTAAAACTAGCTAGATTTTTCTACTGGTGGTGCAGTGCAGAAGGCTGGAACAGAGCAGTGGCAAAGTGTTCTTCAAGGCTTGTGAACACCTCTTGCTGCAAACTATGTCTAAAAGCCTAAGAGGCATCTATTGCATGTTAAACCATTCAGAGGGCTTTAACTATTTCAAGACTTCAAAATGCCATATGATATGAGCATGTGGCTTTCAGATGGTGACTGTTTTTTTTATAGTAACTACTATTTGGTATTGCCAGTGACTTGTGTCATTGATTTTAATCAACCTGAGCTGTATGTTTTGTTGTTGTGGGCTTTTTTTAGGGTATGTGAAGGAGAATTGGGAAGATGATTCTCTAAAGCAAAAGAGAACTGAATACGTAAAAACAAATGCTTCTGAGAACTGTGAAGAAATAATAGCGTTGAAGGAAAGAATTGAAACCTTGGAAGGCCAGATCACTGTACTTGAAGAACAATGCAAAAGAGAAAAAAACAAAAAAGAAGAGTTTGGTGAGCAGATAGCAGAGTTGCAGCTCAAGCTCTCTGCTTCTGAAGGAAGGACTTCTGGCTTAAGCAAAGAACTTCATCAGTGTCAAGCTGACTATCAGAAGATTGTTTCTGAATTGGACAAACAGAAAACTATAAATAGGGAACAAGAAGAAAAGATTATTCAGCTAAATAACGAAGTAGAAGGTGCCAAACAAAATATAATTGATAAAGTGTCACAAATCAAAACAATGCAGTCCCAAGTAGATGAGTTGTATGAATGTCACTTAGAGTCTTATGCTATGGGTATTGATGTAGTTAATCTAAAGGATTCCTTAAACTCTCAAAAAGGTGAACTAGAGAGAGCTCAAATGAATCCTGTCTGCATGCAGTCCCAAGTTGCTTCTACAGAAGATCTGAGACGGGAGAGGTCCTTTCACTGCAGTGTTGAAAGCCTTTGGGAAGAATGCAAAAATATTATTCAGGCTTCTTCACAAAAAAGTCAGCGGATTCAAGAACTACTTCAACAAGTTGAAGATTTAAAAAAGGGACTTTATGACACTGAGAATTATAATAATCAACTAAAAATAAAATTAAATGAGATTGCAAATCAAGATCATCAGTCCGTAAAGGAAAAAGATCTTATAAATCAGTTACAAGAGCAAATCCAGAAGAAAACCCAGGATTTTGAAAAACAGGCTGCAGAAGATCAGAGAGTAATTGCGCGATTTGAGGAAGAACTTACCAACTACAAGGGAAAAATAAGAGAGCTTGAATGCCACTTGGAGGCTTTTAGAGCTAAAGATGACAGCATAACCAAGTTAGAAGAAGTGCTTAAAGAAAAAGAATCTATTATTTTAAATCTAGAAAGTAATACAGTAGCTCTGCAAGAGAAATGTGCCAATTCAGACAAAAAACTGAAAGAATTAAATGATCAAGAAGCAAATCTGAAGGAGGAAGTTGTGCAGTTGATGAATAGCTTGGAGAACATGAAACACTCCCTTCAGGAAAAGGAGAAAAATGAGGATGAGCAAATACAATCTATAGAATTGTAAGTAAATGATGAGATAACTCGTAGCCTTCTGAGAACAGACTCAAGTTAAAACTACCTTATGTGAACATCAGTTTATTATGACATAACACATTTGTGTGTTTATCAGCTTTATTAACCAAACTGCTTCTTTAAGAGGTTTTAGTACACTACTTGAATTTTATATTTGCATATTCTGCTGGCTCTATTTTCCTTACCTGTTTGCATATTCTTTCAAAAATATGGATCTAAATCATGTGGAACTGTTGTAGGGGGAAATGGGAGCAACAAAGAAATGAAGAATTATTTGGGGATTTCTAATAGTTTTGCGTTGCGTAACCTTTCTGGAGGAAATAACATACAGTTTAATGTTATATCCTGTATGTTGTATAAAAGCAGGCAACGCTTTCTTTGGAAAGGACTGAATAATAAAAAGGAAAAGAAAGGGGGTAAAAAAAGCTTAGGGAGTAAACGGCTGGTTTTGGTAATAGCTGTTCTAGGTGAACACAGTCTACCGTAAGAACTTGAAAGAATAATTGGTGTAGGAGGCTAGAACTTACCTCACCCCCCTCTAATTTTTAAGTCTTTAAAAAACAAGAGATTAAATATATCTGAGAAATTATATTTCCTATGTCGTAAGGAAATAGCAATCATGTAAAAATAGCATCTTAAAGCTATGTAGCCCTTCTCCTGATTTGGGATTTTTTTAGTGCCCTATTTGTGGGTACCTGCATATACTCTTACGTTCAGCATGAAGGTCTGTGGATCCCTGACCCTGTGCTTGTAAAGCTTTGAAAAGTTTTCCTTCTGCGTGGCCTTGTTTTGTATTGTCAAGTATAGATTCTAAAAAAATTCTTATTAGTTCAAGTAAAAATCCAAGATGTCTTACTGTAAACTTTTCTTAAATAAATATGACCACTTAAAAATAAACGCATCAAACTTAATTTCTTTGTAGCGCTTTTAACAGTAGTACTTGTTGCAATGTTATTGGGTTTTATAATTTTCTTTTGATTTTTGTTTATTTTGATCCTTACAAGGTCTGGGATGTAGATATCAAGTTTAAACTTACTTGATATTAACTTTGTTCCTTTTGTTACTTTGTCACGTGATGATAACAATGGTTGCTCTACTAAAATAACACATAAAAAATTACAGTGCTCAAAAGTGAATCTGAGTGGTTTGTTACTTCAGGATCATATAGTAAGAAACTGAAATCCACAAGGAAAATTATTAAGCTTGTCATTGATCTGATGGATCTGAGATTCTACTAACGAATAAAACTAGCAGTCAGAGTGCCTGAGTTAATGTGTAAAAGCACTTCCTTTGAAATGTGTAACACTAATGTTATTTATGTCTCTTAATTTCTAATACAAGGCTACATAAAGATCTGTCTGAGAGCTCTGCCCTTGTACAGAGTTTGAAAAAAGATTTGCAGAGGAAAGAGGAAGAATACACAGATTTGAAAGAGAAATTTTCTGATGCCAAGAAACAAATTCAGCAAGTACAAAACGAGGTTGGTAACCATAGGACAAATGTTTCTTCTGTGAGTTTACACTTGGGGTTCTGTTATTAAAATCTCTTTTCACAAATCTCAAGCTACAAACGCTAGAAGTGATTCATAATAAGATTATTTCAAGTGATGTATTTAGAGTAACAGTGAATTTTAAGTTGTATTGCCATTGAAGCTCTAAGCTGAAGAAAAGACCAGAGGTCAAAACACTGATTAGTACAGATACTAAAAGGGGGATGTAAATTTTATTAATATACTTGAAAAGGATTTGTGAAAAACATGGCTGATCTGGTTATGGAGAAGGACTTTATAACAGCAGTAGCATTACGTTGCTATTTGTGTTGACTTCAAAGCCTCAGACTTGTGGAAAATGCTGATCTCTCTGGGAGGAAAAGATGGACTAAACAGAAAAGGAAAACACTAACTTTTAGAGACTTTTTAAAATCTGAGCTGTGTTTTCTATTAGGCTTGGGGAGAAGAAAGGAAATAATGGAATAGCTTTTATTAATGTCAATTGTTGGTATTTAGTTACAAGTAGTAGGATTTTTTAGAACCTCCTGCGATATCACGAGAACTTAAAATCCAAAAGACTATTGCAAGAATTCAGGCTTGAAAGTTAAGCCTTAAAAAAGTATTATTCTCTTCCCCAGTCACCTAACATTTGAGGACCTTTTCCTACTTGACATTCAGTGTATAATCGTCTGTTTGAGAAGTAGCAAGGAGTGGATGGGATCATGTGTCAGAAAACTTTTTTTTTTTTTTTTTCCCCTTTTAAAGGACAACTGAATGTGTAGTTTGATTAGACTATTTCTTGGTGGTTTGTGGGTGTCCCCCCCTTCCCTGGCCAAATGTAATACTCTATGCTGGAAATCCTTCCAGGAAGGATGTACAGAATGCTGCCCCTGAAATTTGTCTAAGATTCTTGCAAAAACTTGACTCTTAATTAAAAGTATTTGGTTATTTTGATAGCTTGCAGAGATTGTAAAAGGCTTATTGCTAAATGATAGCTTTGCTTGCTGTATTTGTCCGTGGTGACAGGTTTGTACGATGCGGTCTGAGGAGAAATCCCTGAGGAACAAAATTAATGAACTCCAGAAAATTAAGAACCAGTTTGGTGAAGAATTAGAGATCAAACAGCGCACTATCCTGCAACTTAAAAAGGTATTTAACTTTTTAAATAACCAAGAGCAAGTAAAATTTTAAACTAATCCATTAGAGGCAAGCTTTCCAAGCAACCAGAAAAAAAGCTTACAGAAATTGGGGTAAAAATAAGAATAGCCAGCTGAAATTAGTTTTAATGGATGAATGAAAGATGTTTAAAGAACTTCTTCACTGCAGGACACTGTCAAATTGTTTTAAGTAGAGTAATCTGCCTAGTAAATAAATACTTTAATACCTGCAGATATTCAGATATATGTGTATATAAGTATATATTATATATAACACTTTGATATGTTAGTAGTAATGTCTTCCTCTAAATTTTTTTTGAACCACCTTGAATACTTATTTGCGCTCTATGAAAAAGAATTATTCTGGACTGTTTGTCTTAAATACTTTATTCACTACTTATTAAAGCTCAGAATGAAAAGCTACTAATTTCTAGCATGTATATTTGTTTCTTTTAACATTTGCTTTAATTTGCTTTCTATGTGATATTTAGGAGCAGGTGAATAATGAGAAGCTGGAAGAAATCTCCAAACAGTATGAGAAAACATGTAAAGGTCAGCAAACTCCAGTATTGTTCAATCTTTTTGGTGTGAAATGGCAACATCATGAGTTGTCATGTTATTAGCGAATTTGGACAGTCTTGTATATTTGTACTTTAAAATACTGAGAAGCTCCAACCTGGACGTTAAAATGTTACAGTCAGCAAATAATTTTTATTGAATCATTGTTAGCAGGTTTATTTGAAAGCAAAGAAACAGTCTCAGAATAAGAAAAAGTGTGTATTTGCTGTGTTAATTTATTAAATGTTGGTACATGGCATTTTAGTTGGCTGTTTTAATGAAATCAAACACTGGAACATGACCTAGCATAATAGTGCTAGTTTCTGCAGGTTTGATAAACATTGAGCAGTTGAACAATGGTTAGTTTCTCATATCATACAAGCCATAATCTGACTGACGTTAAAACTGAAACACTTGCGTAAATCAAGCTGATGAGAATCACTTAAGAATTTTGGATTCGGATAGTTCAGTAGAGATGCCCTATTTCTTTCTGATAGAGCTTTTGATCCCAGAGAATGGGGAAACAACTTGTAATGAAGACATTTTAGGAGAGGATGGTGGGAACTAGGAGGGGGCTCATCTGTAAACTTATTTTCAAATCTTCAGATCTGTGTGCAAAGGAAAAAATAATTGAAGATATGCGCATGACACTAGAAGAACAAGAACAGACTCAGATTGAACAAGAACAAGTGCTTGAAGCCAAATTAGAAGAGACCAACAGATTAGTTTTGGGTAATCTCTCCATGGAAAGGGAGCGGGGGGGCAAAATTGTTCTGGGTGTCTTGTGATAACTGCTTTAAACGTCTGTTTTTGTTAGTTGTCTGGGATTTAGACGTTAATTTTATGTAGTACGTAACAAACTTCTAACAGTTAAAGGCTTCTGTTGTCCATTTGTGGTCATAGCTGATAAATCCAAGTAGCTTTAGTAGAAGGATGTGAACGTGGTCAAATATGCATTGAAACTGCACTTTACATAACCTCATTTTGTGTACTGACTAGAACTGGAAGCATGGAAGCAGAAGTGTGGGGAGCTGAATAAGCAGAGTGATGATGACTTGCAGCAAAAGATGAGCAAAAATGAGGAGAAAAACATAAATGAAAATAAGGAATTAATAAAGCTGCAAAAAGAACTGAAGGTAAAATATGGTGACGTAACTTAATTTTAAAGCCGTAACTTTTATTTAGAGGTCCAATTTTTTTTTGTGTCACTATCTTCAAGAGCTAGGCCATGATATGGTAAGTTGTTACACTGGTAAAGGAAGCCTCCTCCAAAAACTGCATTGCACTAGCGCAGCAAAGTCTGGATGCAGTGTGTTTGTAATATATGGTGTCACTGTGCCCCATAATGGAGTGCTACCATGGATGGTGCTTCTGTAGCTGGACTCCTCTTACAGTTATCTTAACCAGTCCAACTCCTAATATCCATTCTGAATTTCTTTCCCGTCAGTTGCTTGGGCAACTAAATCAAACTCTTTCAAGATCTTGTGTTTGCTGGATGACCTGTAAGTCCTTTCTCTTAGGCTGAGGATTTCCCTCCAATTCTCCTTGGATTAGGAAGTAGCCTTCTTTTTCCAAGCAGCTTTTCAGGTGCCTTCCCTCTTATGTGGGAAAAAGTCTGACAAGAGGTGTGATTGTGATAGAACAGAAGGCAAAGTTGCTATGGATTGATGTTCTTACATAGGTATATCTCTGCCTGCTATTCAAACTGTACTGCATTCTTTGCCTTTCAGTCTTGAGGTAGAAGTAAGTTTTCTAATGTGTCCTGTAAGGTAGCATAAAAGATCGGGAATTTGTAAATAAAAAGGCTCTCTTCACCATTACTTTTGGTGTAACTTTTATAGTGTTTGTGACTTACCCAGAGCATTTTTTAGAGGGGAAAAAAAATCTGTTCCATGAAGACATGCCAGTCTGAATAAGAAGTGCTGAAAATCGGTATTTTTTTTTTCCAATAGAGGAGAACAAATGAGAATGTAATACTTGCACTTGGGAATATGCTGGAGTAAAACTGTGCTAGTATTTCTGTTATCTTTTTGAAACAAGTCCATTTAATGGTAATATGGTTTTTAAGATTTTTTTGTTGTTGTTGCTGAATCTCTGCCTATGGTTTTATTTCTGATTTAATGAAAATAGGAAAATGAGGCAAAGTATCAAACTGAAAGAAAGAAGTGGCTGGAGGAAAAAATGGCACTCATAAGTCAAGCAAAAGAAGCCGAGAGCCATCGCAACAGAGAAATGAGAAAATTTGCAGAGGACAGAGAACGTCATGTAAAGCAACAAGCAGAAATTGTAAGTGACTGGAAGTCTCAGCAGAGTCCTCTAGTGCAAGTCTTTAGTACTGAGCAAATTTCATGTCAAGTGTTAACAGTGTGGGTGCTTGAGGGTAGCTGGCCTTTATCAAAGTCCCCTCACTTTATCACACGGCAAAGCCTAGATGAGATCTCAATATGAAAAAGGAGGAATAGGAGGGTCCCAAAATGAAAAAGGTTAGTGTGTAATGGAAGTTAACTTGCCTATTCCTTTCTATCCTGTCCCCACCACCACCTCAGTATGAATTCTTCAAACTTCGTATTGTGTGTAAAACACCAATAAGCAACCTACACTTAAATGAATTGCTACTTAATGAAACTAAGAAAACATCCCTTGAAAAACAAGACTTGTTGCTTGGCTTTTCTAAAAGCAAGCAGAAGTTGACAGAAACAAGCCTCTTTCCAGGTGTAGAGTAAAAATACTTGGTCTAAATGCTAGCGGTTTTGCTCCCTTTTCGCTTTCAGAGTAGAGTGACTGAGAGTAAATAACAAAGTAGATACCTTGCCTGTTCAGTGGACTGTGTCAAGGTTGTAACTTCTTAAGCATATTAAATTATTACATGAATCTATAAAATCTAAAACTACATTTGCATCTAGAAGTAGTTAGCAATGACTTTCTGGACCTGCAATCAGTGCAGGAGGATTTTAGGAACTTAGGACTGCTTTCACTTTGTCTGTTATTTTGCTTGCCTGAGACTTGTTAGTAATAAAATCACAGAGTAACCAAACAGGGAATGGTTGTTCTTACCAAAAATTCTCTTCACAAAGCATATAAATATAGACACAGGTTTTCAAATTGAAGCGTGGTTTGCCTTTGCATATTTGTAGTGAAGCTAGTTCTATGTGAGCTTTTTAAGATCTACATTGACTCTCAAGTTTACTAAGGGCATAAAATAGTACTAGCTATGTGAAACCAAACTATCAGAACAGTTCAGATAGCGCGTAGAAGTGGTGTTCAATTCTAACCTATTTTTTCCCCATTTAGGAGAGACTCACTGCACAGCTTGTAGAGAAGGACAGCAATCTTCAAAAGTGGCGTGAAGAAAGAGATAAATTAGTAGAAGCTTTGGAAGTCCAGCTCAAGACTTTGGCTTCTAACAACACACAAAAAGATAAAGAAATAGCAGAATTGAAACAGGCTGCACTAAAGGATTCTGTAAAGGTCATCTCTCTTTCTCATTCCTATGTGATTATTTTTTTTGTTATCCATTAATGCTCCAAAACACTATATTGCTCTCTGCATTTTGGCTTTATTTTTTGTTCTTAAACCCTGTCATATTGAAACCATTTTCAGCTAATTTAAAAAAACTTTATTTGTAACAGCAACTGAAGTTTCAAAATATCTAGTAGTTCCAATAAACACTCAAGTCTATTTGATCCTTAAATTGCAAAGTTGGACTGGAAATCTCAAAAAACTATCACATTTGCTGCCTCTTTCACACCACCATAGCCTTCATGAGCAAATGGGAGGTGAACTTCTTATAACTCCTACATAAATAGAGTAAAATTAAAAACTTTGCATTAAATCTTCCTGGGCGGTTATATGACTTTTCTTCACTTTAAATAGTGGCCACTCATACTGGCATTTTGTTGAATAGCTGACTGTTTTAGTCTGCAATTCTAAAAATGATGTGAGCAAGTGATTGTAATGATGTTTGTGCACATGTTAATGTCTTTTGCCAATCCTGCAATCTGGCAATTTTTGCTATGTTTATTAGGATAAGGAAACTGTTATAGAAGAACTAAGAAAACAGCTGGCTGAGAAAGATGACTTTATAAAGGAATTGAAACAACTCGTTGACAGTGAAAGTCTTCAGTCTTCGGTAGAAGTACCTGATGGACAGGATAAAATAGATCAGTCTGTAAACAAAGAGGTATGTTGGTTGTATAGAAAGCATGCACTAATGATATGTTGTTAATAACATTTCTTGTTTTCTCAGTATGTGTTTCAGTAACATTGAGAATCTCACAAAAGTTTCTTTTCATAGTTCTTCATACTCAACTAGATCTTCAGTTCTGAGTTCTTGTTCCCTCTCTCACACACTTTCAGAAAAAAAAAAGTACCTTATTTAATAGAATACCACCTCTCTATACGCTATAGAAATTACATGCCTGAGGGAAAAGCTAGTTAAGTAATCCATATTCTAGAGATTTGGAGACATAATATTTGTAGTGCCATCTCAGTTTGGTTATGTCAGTGTTAAGGGAACTTCAGCTCCGACAATTTTCATGATACCTCCTATAGTGTTGTAAGAGACAATTCTGTAATTACAGCTGCCAGCCTAGATGGGGCTTCACAAGAACAAAACAGTATCTTGCATCCCACTTAGAACCAAAGCAAAATAATATTTGAAGCTTACCCAACTTTGTATATTTCCTGAACAAAAATTAAAAGGCTTGCAACCATAGTGACACTCCTGATTCTGACTGAACCCTTGTGTGCTACATGAACAGTATTTAGTGAGGTAGTTCTCCTGCTAAACTGAATTAATGATATGTGGCTCCATTTCTAATTAAAAATGAACAGGGCTGAACATGAATTTCCTAAGAGTCCCTCCCCTGGCTGCTGGAAGATGCAATTCTCCTCTTGTTGCAGAACTGGATTGAATGCCAAAATGCATCTCTCTATCTCTTTCCTGTCTACTGCCAAATAAGACTGTCTAGTTTCTTGCTACTTCATCAATTTAGCTAGTGCCGTATAGATAAAGCCTGTGATGTATGAGGGAGGACAGAATAGCGCTCAGAAGGGCTACGGCTTTATACAGCTTTGTAATTACAGCTAAGAAAGCACCATAGAATTAGGTTTTTGCTATAAAATTAGTTATAGAGAAGAATCATTGTGAACAATTGGTGATGAAGTATTTGCCTCGAGCCAGTAGCAACAATATTTGATGTTATGAATAAGGAGAGGCTGCTAACAGGATTATCGTGTGAGAAACTGTTATGGTGGTGAAGTGAATGGGGGAAAGTTTTTTTGGGGGGGAGTCAAATAATTCTCAGGAAAGACATAGTGGAGATAAAGAAGAAAAGCTAAAGTGATCAAGGTGACATGTGTCTCCTGCCTTGTGAGGAAAGGTTAAGAAACTGGCACTCTGAACAGGTGAGGTTAAGGCCATCAGGGGGTTATGGGGCTTACAAAATCATGGTTGGTGTGGGTAAAGAGAAGGTAAAACAGTCCTTCCTAAAAACCTCCAAGAACTGGGCAGCACTTGATGAAACTACTGGGAGATAATGTTAAAATAGCATATTCCCACGTGAAGCAGCTAATATTCTTCTGGAAGTGGTGGAAAAAAGGACTATCAGCAGGTATTAGAAAAATTTGTAGGAGAAATCTATAAATGCATTGATAAATGGGTACTCTGAGGATTAGGCAGAAGCGTACCCTCTGATGCTTCTGATGCAACAACTGACAGTGCTGGGAGACTATGGAGGGAACAGATAACAAGGTGACCACAGGATCACATGTGTTATCCCTAAATAGCATCTCCCTTTGCTAGTCTTGAAGGCAGGATATTGGACTGCTGGTGAGACCTAGTAGGGCAATATTTAATGTTCACATTGTGAATATAAGTTACTGGCTTAAATCCGTGTTGTCTGTCAGCCCAGGTGTTCATCAGCTATCTACGCTTCAGCTTTTATAGAAAATTCAAAATATTTTGAGGCTTACAGTCTAGCATAATCTTTACTCATTCTAAATATTTACAGTTTATGGAAAAACAAAGCAAGGCTAATCCTATAGCTGGACAAAGTATTCCAGTAAGATATGAAGTTAAAGAGAATTATTCATTGTCTCTATGTCCTATCAGTGCCTCTTCATTAAGTGAGGCTGGTATAAAACTTAAAATTTGAATATTTTATGCAGTAGTATGGATTTTGCTAAATGCAGAATAAGGAAGAAAATGTGTCCCATTGCCTGAATAATTCTAAAGTTTTATTCTGCATATCCCTTTCTTGATCATCAGAACACCTGATTTAGTGACTTTTGATGGAAATAAAAGCTGTATAACTTAACAATGTGAGTAATTATATCTGACTTCAACTGTGTGCTCTTGAAAACTTACCTCTCACTAATGCTGATGATCAGATAAGTCACCTGAAATAAAAAAATATAAACCCTTTTAAATGGATGAGCAATGGAAGGGGAAATTGGATTTGCTTTCTTCCACTGCAGGATTCCTGTGTGTAGCTTTATTTAGCTAATGACGCTAACCATTTCTATGTAACTTTCTGATTGCTAACTCTCATGAAGTAGCAGTTATAAAGAAAACTTTTTATTAGCCAACTCTGTATTTGGGAATGCAGTTTTGTTGGTATTCCTACTCAGAATTCCAGCAAAGCCTGTTGAAGAAGGTGACTACCTTTTGGCTTTCCATGAGTTTTGATCACTTTCCTTTTTGAGAGGAGGAAGTTACCCTGCAGGGTGAACCAGCATAAGAAGCAACACCCCCTGGTCTGTTTGGGACCCTACTACCAGCAGTAGTAGCAGCCACCTGCCATTTCTCACCACCACCAACCCCAGCAGCCTGTCTTCCAGGTTTCATTCAAACAGCTGCTGAATTCATTTTTGTGTGCCAGCCAGCAGCTGAACTGCCGCCATAGAGGTGGGGGAGCCAGGGAGGCCTCAGCTTTGACTTTCTTGCTGGTTTTGCTAAGGAAAAACAGGGTTGGGTAGATGGTGGAAGGTAAGTGCTGCTGGGCAAGAAGAGTTGTGCAAACTGACCTTTCCATCCCAGCCTCGCTGCACGGTTCTTGCAGTTTGGCTGTGACAAGGTCTTCAGCTTGCGGGCAATGGTGCTGCCTGAATGCTTGCTCTTCCTCCAGAGAACAGATAGTCATGTAGAAGTCCCTCATAGGTTGAATTTGGCTTGTAGCTTGCCAGTTGGACCTTATTACTTATACAATTAACTTGGCTAGTGTAGGAGGGGAAAAGAAAGCTCCCTAAAGATAAGCTAGAGAAAGACTATACTTTCCTCTCAAAAGCTCCTATTACTGCCTGGTTCCTAAGGAGCAACGGAGTTAAGATGAAAATCGTGTCAATTCTACTACTGCTAGCTGTGAAAACTGTGACTAGCTGTCTCTTCTCTTGAAGAAAATGACTTGTAAACAAAGTACCAGGCTGAGTTCAGCAAGGAAATCTAAGTTCTGTGATCGTAGATAGAAATGTTAATTTTTTAAAATATAACAAATAAGTTTTAGAAAACAAAAGTTAAACTCTTGCTGTAGTTGAAGTAGATTTCTTCACTTCTATTATAAGTGGTCTGAAAGCTAACAACTGGAAAATAGAATGCTTGCTTTGCAATCCACTGGTGAGGAATATGCATTATAGTTTTCTAACTCATAGTTATTTTAAAACTTGTTTTCTAAAAATGTCCATATGCTTGCAGGACCGTTCAGAAGTTGTCCTTGACTCTTTGGAAGTGTCCACAGAAAATGGAAAAACTAGTCGTTTCCCAAAACCAGAGATGGAAATCCAATTCACGCCTCTGCAACCCAATAAGATAGAGGTGAAACACCAGGGCAGCACTTTACCAGTTACAGTTAAAATGCTCAAGCCAAGAAAGAAACGGAAGAGTGAAGAGATGGATGAGGTATGTTCTAGACCAACTGATAAAATATGTTGTGCAGCTTTGTGATGTATTACTCTGATCATTTGTTAAAATCCTCTCCTTATCTTCTGATTCTTACTGAGATCCTAAGGATATATCTAGGGTATATTGAAACATCTACCCGCCTGCCCCCAGCCCTGTGGTAGATCTCTGGCCTGTGTTGAATAAGGTCATAGACTTGAATTTATCCAGATTTTAGCATCTTGTCCCTGATTTGCAGTTTCTGTTTGCCTTATACGTTTCTCTCTTCCTCCTGGTACAATTTGCTCCTGTCTCTGGCCTTGATCTGTGGGATTATGGACCGGTTCTGTAGAATTTCTCCCTTTGTTTTAGGCAATCATTGGTATCAATTATAATCTCTTCTAATAGGCAATTGCAAGTTAAGCCCCTGGGTTTATTCAACGCATTTCAGAGTTTCAAGACCACTTCCTTTGACTTTGTCTACAGCCGGTGTTTTCTTTAATTTTTTTGTACGTAGAGGGACTAATTGTACCAGCACCTGACCCTTCTTGTTTTCCATAAACCATGATTCCTATTTAATTTCTTCAGTTGTGCTGGTTATTTGCTCCAGCCTTCTTAATGTGCAGTAGTGTTTACGTGTAAGACTAAAGCTCCACAGCAGTTCAAGGTGGTAAGAATCTTCACTGCTCCTACCTGAACTGTATGTTCCTTTTCTCTGTATTTTATTAGCATTAGCACCAACATAGCTATCTCTAAGACACTTAAAAAGTCTATGAAACCCTAGGACCATATTGTGGTGGTACTTAGAGACTTGTAATCCTACTTAGGGGCTTATGAATCTGTCTACTTCTAAGGACTTTTGAAACTGACAGGTGATACTGTCACAGGTGGTAAGTGATGTCTTTCAGAGTGTGATCTTCTCTCAGCTGGGGAATGAACCATCTTATGCTTTTCTAGCATTTCTCATTCTGTCATTCTCAAGTGATATATTTTTTTTTTTAATCTTAGTAAAATAGTTGAGGGAAATAACTTCGGTACATCAACAGTACTTCAATAAACTCATTTTGTTAAACCTGGATTGCAAAGGTAACGTTAAAGGCTGTGTAAGTTAATTCATCTGGCATTCAACACTTCATTCTGGAATAACATCCAGAGTTCATTTAAACTACTTGTGTCTTAGACCAATTTTCTTCGAGAGTCATATTCTCCCAAGCTGCTGGAAAAGTAGGTGTAAAAATAACTACCCTTCTGAAGGCACTGAAAATGTACCAAACCTTACTTACAGATCAATTTTTTTTTTATCTAATGTAGTTACCCAAGTTTTTAGAGAAGACTTTTTTACCAAACTGCTTAAATCCTTTCATAGTGTAGTAGTCCGTGTTCCTACCCTTATGGGATAACACTTATCTAAGCAACTTTTCAATAACATGGAACTAAATCTAAAAGTATCTTATTGCTTGTTTATTCACCTGAGTGTTGCTCATAAACGCTATTTTCATACTACTTCTGTTAAACAGAAATAGATTATAAAATGATTCAGTAATTTTAACTGTCACAAGTCTACTGAAGGCATAATTTTTTCTTAAATTTCCTAAAACTGGAAAGCACATTTTTCATCACTAAAACTAAGGACTGAGGGGAAACCTGTGGTGCTAAAATAACCACGTACTACTCATCTAAACTTTTAAAAAGTAAAATGAAAAAATCCTTGTATTTTTTAGAAACAAACAAAACCAAATCCTCTTTCTCTTTCTCGACACTGTTACCAGTTGGTGTGGCTACCAGTTATCTGAAAACTCTTGGCACACACCACTTCACAACATAGAAGACACCTTTTAATGACAGTTTAACAATGGTACTATGCTAACGACCAACCTATTTTTATAGCTGTCACCATAGATATGAATTTACATTTAGATTTATTGAGTTAATTTAAATTTGTGTGTTCACTTGCAACATATCTTAAAGCCAAAAGTACAGGAAATAATGGAGAGAAGAAAATAGTAAATGTCAGAATTGTTTAACTACAAGTGTTTCTAGTTCCCTTCTACAAGCTTTTTTTGGCATTTAATTCACACTTGAATAGTTACCCCATCCAGTATTAGCCAATGCCTCCCTGCTGTTAGTCATAGCATTTAAACAGTGACTGCTTCTATAATATAAATAATTGTTGTTCTTTCCAGAAGAATCCTAGTTAAAATTTGTCATATTTATTTTCTTAGGATTTTGTGAAAAGTGAGAACAAGAAAAATGCAAACCCTTCTATGACTAATTCGCCTTCCACAAGCAACAAGAAAATGGTTTGTTTTCGTTCTATGTTTGAAGTTAATTTGGCCTTTTCTGTAAAGGTGGACTTGTGAAAGGAGCAAACGTTCTTATGCAGCAGTATCTTATCCTCATCTATGTAATTGAATAGGATTCTCAAACGCTTATATTGTTTCCTACTAAACTCTATAAACTAACTGATGAGAGTAAATCTGTATTTTCCAAGATGGTGTACTAGCTGCAGCACACAATGAATCAAAGGGAAGGATGTTGTATGTTGGATAGTTATGAAGACTAGTTTGAACGTAGTATATATGATTTTTATAGGCAACATTTTTAAAGTAAAACTAAGGTTCATGTCATCACGTATAGTCATGATAATTGTAAAAAGATGATTTTAGGCCTTAGTAATAATCTGGGCAAGTTCAGAGGGTGGGTAGTAGATTTATTTTCCCCATCAGTCTCCTCCTGTTTATTTATAACTAGAACAGCTTGTCTAATGAAATACTCCACAACCTTGAATTTACTTTTTTTTTTAAAGAAACTATTTTTTCCTATATTACTTATGCCTTTAAATGTATTCTGTGAAACCGACAATTTTTTTTTCTTCTGGGTATAAAATGAGATTGCATTGCTTGCTGAGGTAGTATTGTTAGTATAATGAACAGAAGTGTCAGTAGCAAAGCTCAAAGTATCAGCTTGAAAGCTAAATAAAATGGAATTAAACTTGAAGTCAATTTTCAACTTATGCAATGATCCTGTATTTCTGTACAGATGTCTACTACACAGTCATTCAGAAAAGAATACTCCTTAAGAAAGCAAGAATCTACTTCAAGTAAAATGTCAGCTAAAAAGAAAGATGGAACACTACAAAAAATTGGGGATTTTTTCCAAAGTTCTCCTACTATTATTCACTCTAAAGGTTTGTACAGAATAACTAAGGCTTATTTTACATTCACATTGCAGAATGGCTTTTTCCTACTGCAATCTATTAATGTATATGTTGTTAAAGGACATGTGTGCTGCATTAAGTTGTTCCTTCATTTATAAAATAATGGACCCTGAACTGAGGCCTGCTATATTGAACCTTGCAGAGTAGAAAAGACTGCCTTGACTGCAAAGACAACACAGTTCTGAAGTTTAGGTTAAGTATGAAAAGTAAACCAGGTGGAATGAAAGGACACAGCATGGAATATGTGCATATAAGTTTATTATAAAAGAAATGACAACTGTTAAGCTCAAAATGTCTGAGTTACATTGTTCTTCCTTACAATAAAACAGTTAAAGGCAATTTCAGAAGCTTGCCCTACTGCTCTCTAAAATATCAAGAGCTGAATCCAAACTCCAAATCTTTCCTTAAAATCATGGAATAGTTTCGGTTGGAAGGGACCTTTAAAGGTCATCTAGTCCAAACCCCTGCAATGACCAGGGACATCTTTAAATAGATCTTTCAAGGGATAGGGGGGGATCTACCATCTCTCTGGGCAATCTGTTCCAGTGTTTCATCACCCTCATTGTAAAAAAATTCTTCCTTATATCTAGTCTATATCTTCCCTTTTTTAGCTTAAAGCCATTTCCCCTTGTCCGATTGCAACAGGCCCTGCTCAAAAGTTTGTCCCCATCTTTCCTGTAGGCCTCCTTTAAGTCCTAGAAGGCCACAAAAACATCTCCCTAAAGCCTTCTCTTCTCCAGGCTAAACAGCCACAACTCTCTCAGCCTGACCTCACAGGAGAGGTGCTTCAGCCCTCTGATCATTTTTTGTGGCCCTCCTCTGGATCAGCTCCAACGGGTCCATGTCTTTCCTGTGCTGAGGATTCCAGAGCTGGATGCAGTAGTCCAGGTGGGGTCTTGGCGGAGTGGAGTAAAGGGGCAGAATCGCCTTCCTTGACCTGCTGGCCTTGCTTTTTTTTGATGTGGCCCAGGATATGGCTGGCCTCCGGCTTTTCATCCACCAATACCCCCAAATCCTTCTCAGCAGGGCTACTCTCAATCCCTTCATCCCCCAGCCTGTATTGATATCAGGGGTTGCCCTGACCCCAGGTGCAAGACCCTGTACTTGGCCTTGTTGAACCTAGTGAGGTTCACGCTTCCCAAACATGTCCAAGTCCCTGTGGATGGCATTCTGTCCCTCCCCTTGCTGTCACCCACAAACTTGCTGAGGGTGCACTTGGTCCCACTGTCTATGTCATCGATGCAGATATTGAACAGTACTGGTCCCAGTATGGACCCCTGAGGGACACCACTTGTTACCTATCTCCATCTGGACATTGAGCTGTTAACCATTACCCTCTGGATGCAGCCATCCAACCAATTTGAGTTGTTTGGGATTTCTTCTTTCCTCTAGGTCATACTATGTATATGCTCATCTCTTTATAGACCTAGTGCTAGTACTAGTTTGATAAAACTTTCCAAGTAAAGGAGAAAACCGACTCTACACTGTGCTTCTGTCAGCACAAAGAAGTTAAGCCTGTTGTTCAACTCCTGTTGAAGTGCTAAACTTCCAGTGAAATCTGAATGTTAACTGATTATTTTTTTTTTGGCAACTGAAGCTACAGAAAACTGTGGTGGTCAAATGCCGCTTCTGAATTTTTTATATTTAAACTTCAGGCTGCATCTCCTTATCTTTAAATTGTTTTTAATACAGTTTGCTTTATTCATTAATTTTGAGGCTCACAAAACCAGTAAGACATTGATTTACAGTAACTTTTTTCTTCTAGCAAAGAAGCTGATTGCGACAATAAGCTCTCCCAAGTCTGCAGAACCAGAAGGTGTCAAAGAAACTGATCTCAAGCCAAAGCGAGCTAAGAGAAAACTGTATTCAACTGATATTTCTTGCCCTCTGGATATCCCCGCTTCTTCAGTAAGTCATAAGTTACTGTTCTGTCCGCTGTAATGCATTTCTGTAATTGCCGTGGTTTTGGCCAGATTGGCCAAGCAGAATGACTGATGGCCCTTCCCCCCCGCCTCTCTCCTCAGAGAGGAGAGGAAGAGATAAGGAGATTTACGAGTTTAGAAAAAGAATTAAACTACTTTA
>VXBH01005057.1:1405446-1458800 GCA_013400035.1 Rynchops niger | reverse complement strand
ATAAGTCTAAGCAAGAGCCTCTGTGCCTACCGTTCCTTGGTATAATCAGGTCTTATCGCTCTGGGAGTGAACAGTGTCTGAACAATACGCTGTTAACTTCAGACTTTAGTCAGTTAGAAGAGGCCCAGCTAAAAAGTAAAATTACAAATCAGAAATTTGGTTCTGTTTTACCTCAAACCAGGACAATAATCTTGGCTTAAAATAAACTATTAGGGGGACAGAACAAACCTAAAGGTCTGATCAAGTTGCAGAAGAGGTTTGAAAGTACTGACTTATTTCTTGATTCTACCTAACCATTCCTTTTGGTCTTTTCTTCCTGCTGTTTTACTTAATTTTCTCTGTTTTCTCACCTGTCTTCTCTGTATTTGACTGCTGTCTTATTGTATAGGTGATACAGCGATCATGGAGAGATCTTTAAATTTGGAATCATAGATATCTTAGTTGTATGTGGAGGATTACTTTTTTCCTCTACTGCAGCAGTTAGTCTTAATTTGTTTTTTCCAGTAGTTGGTGTTCATTTAAGTGTAGTATAAAAGGAACAAAGAAATAGAGACTATTAAGGGATCCATAGATTTGGAACAGCGCGATTGAAACACTAAAGATAAAGGTCTGCATGTACAATTAACTTTGCAGGGCAAGTAAGTATCTAAGGTAGCTCCCGATTCCATTTATGCCCAGATGATATTTGGGTTACTTTAAGATGTGGATATATCCATGCTTTTCCAAAGCACAGTTTATCTAGCCCTCTGGGTGCGCTTAAATTGTGTTGCCTTAAGCCAGCCTATGAAGTCTTATAGGCCAGATATTGTTTCTGAAATCAACGTTACAGTTTTGACAATAACTATCCTATCTAGTGATAAGCATATGCTTGCTCTGTTGACAGCACATCTCTTCACTCTATTCAACCCTTTCTTCCCTTTGCTATGATGAGTGTTTGTGTCCATACTGAGATATCCTATTGGGTATTCTGTAAATTCAATAAATAGATGCAGCAGAAATGAAAATGCTGTCCATAGGAGGGTGAAGAAAATGACAGACCAAAAGAAGCTGAGAAGCTTGGGAAGTGAAAGGAAAAGTGAAAGATTGAATCCCTGGAAAGTCAGAGAAAACCAAAGCAATTTAAGCTAAAAATATGTCTTCTGAACACTTTCTGTTTCACAAAATGGGTATTGAATAATAGAAGCAAGAGCTGCTTTCAGATCATGTTTTTCTTTGGACTTTGGTTTTTTCAGCAAAACTGGGTTTTTCTGTGTTCCCAGTATTTGTTGCTAATAATGTTGCACTAAAATGGTTTCTCTACCCTGGAGACCTCTGACTAAAAGATAATGGCCAAATTTCATTCTGAAAACAGCTACTGGGAAAAAACATGTTGTTGGGTACATGGGTCTAGAAGTACCTGTCATTTGTCTCTGAAGAAATGCTGAATAACTCTTGAAATACTGTCTTTTTCAGATCTTTATAGAACAAAAAGAGAAGGAAAGTGATCATCTAATCATCAAGCGACGGCTACGATCAAAACTAGCTAAATAATCTCGCAAAAGCATTTTTTTATTTCTTAGGACATATTTCTGTTGTATTATAGGAGGTAACATACTTAGTCATGGTCCAAAGTCTGTATATAGATGTATAGAATTGTTCTGATGGTTTCCAGTTCTGACTTCATTAAAGCTGAAATACTGTTCAAGAAAGCTTGTCTCTGAATCTTTTTTTTTTTTAGGAGTATTGTCTTCAGAGGTGTTAATAATTTACCAATTGTGCAGTAAGAACTATGCTTGTGTGGAATTATTTAAGTTGCTTTTTTCAGGTGGCCAGCATACCTACCATAACTTTGAGTGGGGAAAAAAATCAGTGGATATCAAAACCTGTATATCCTTAAATTCTTTTACGAGAGTAAAAAAAAAAAAATTCTGTGAAGGGACAAAATTAAGGAATTGGCACTGTGTGAAGA
The DNA here is from genome assembly GCA_013400035.1 of Rynchops niger. Taxonomy (NCBI): domain Eukaryota; kingdom Metazoa; phylum Chordata; class Aves; order Charadriiformes; family Laridae; genus Rynchops; species Rynchops niger. The sequence continues at coordinate 1,456,852 of VXBH01005057.1, read as the reverse complement.
AATATGGTTTTTGTCACTTGGATGGTTTTAACTGTCTTCTATTTACTCTTCTAAATAAAGTAATTTCTAAACATAATAGTCTTTCTTTGGGGATTATAATATCCACAAATAATTCTAATCTGCTATTAGAAGTGACCCTAATCTGGCTCTCAGATAGGAATTTGACGTTTTATTCTAACCGTCCAGTTCTGCTCAACTAGAACAGCTACTTTTTGTATCGTAAGGCTTCAGCTTATAATCAGTGACTGAGTAAACATTTAAAACACTTTTGGTTTCATCAATGTAGCATTTACTTAGGTCACTTAAGCAGTGATTGCATTTCATAGGATGTTGTATTGTCCGAAGAACAGTACTGGTCATCTTTCACAAAGAGCTGAGATTACTTTGACCTGCTCTTGCTGTGGACGAAGTAAGACAATCCCAGTAAGTGATGATTTACTCTAATTTACTGCTCAGGCAGCTTTCTTATTTTTATTTTCTTGAGTTAGTGCCACCCATACAACATTGTCTTTACTTGGACTATCGGATTATACTGATTATTACTGAGACTAAAATTGCTTTTCTTGAAAGAAAAAAGTGGCTGTTGCAGTTTAATAACGAATATGATATCTCTAAAAATGCAAATCAATGTCAAAATGGGTCATTAGTTGTTTCCTTAGTAGAAGTAGCTTTCCTTTATTTTTTTATGTGACTATAGCTTAAATGTGGACAACAATGCTGTGAGTCAGTTTAGCGGCAACAAACTCCGATATGATCTTCTCTACTTTCTCCAGCAGATTGTCAGAGCATGACATGTCCCTTCAGGATAACACATAGTTCAGTTTTGTAGATCCCGACTTGTAAGATCAGATTCTCACGCTAAATTTCTTCTCTAGTTTCACGACTGTAAAGTGGAGTTGTACCCATTTCTTATACCCAGCTCTTTCATAGCTTGTCCTTAACAAAGAAAGATTGATGTTTGTTCTTTCTAACTTGAAAGTGACAAAGTGAGTCTGCTTCACAAATCATTCAGCTCTTCCATTGCTTCAACTTTGTGTCTTCAGCTTCTGTCTGTGTGAATGAGAACTTAGGCTTTCTTTTCATTAGCTCATGCCTGGTGTTACCATCTTCTTTCTTCCCTCTTTTACTTTTGGTACAGAATCGTAAAATGCGGGTGATGGTCTGATAATTCTAAACAATAATAAATGTAATGCCACTTAATATCTCTTCACAAGTAAGACTTTATACTTTGAGCCCCTTTGTCCTTCCCCAGATCTTCTGTTTTCTGCTATCTGTGGTCCAGATACCTGGATTGATCTCTTCCAGGGCTATGGAAGAGCATGGGAGTGAAGATTCTTATCTCATGGGTGTGCAAATTGCTCATTTTACAGAAGTCTCATAGCTGGAGGCAGTAAGATGAAGTCACATTAAGTCTTAAATAATGGGACAGTACTTAGAATATTTATTCTTTGTCTTTTAACATTTTTGTCTGTTTTTTTCCATTTTTAGCAGATGTTCTCAGCTGTTCATCTTGACCCTTGTTGTTTTTTTCTGAATAGTTTGAGATAATTTTAGAACCCATCAGCATGTGCCTGTTTAGCTGGATTGTTCCTTCCACTGTGTATAACCTTGCGCTTGCCTGCAGTGAATTGCCTATGCCACTGCATTGCCTTGAATGACAGTTTGATTGCTTATCATTAAATCATCAAGTGGCCTTATAGCTCTTCTTTAACCAAAAAACATTTGCAAAGTAAATGCAGGATTGGAAGAATGCTGAATTACTTGATTGTCGCATGTATGATTTTATTGATTCAAGTGCATGGAAAGTAATAGAAATATCTTCAGCCGTTTGATGTCTCTGAAATTGCTGGTTGACAGTGTTTGTTCTTCTCTCTATCAAACTTTGTAGTTTCAAGTTATGCTTCTTTCTGATTTCATGGGTAAATAACAAGTGACGAAACATTTAATAGAGTTCATTTAAATTACTCTGGTAAATTGCAATTTATTTATCTCTGCAACTAACTAGGAAGTAGAATATCTCAACTTCAGTCAAGCCACTGTGATACTCAGGAATGCTAACATAATTCTATCTCTATTGTCAACTTTTCAAAGTTCTTATATGTATGAAAACTTTATCAGTGTTGCTGAGCTATCTAAGGCTATATGAAAACCTGTTTTTTTATTTTTTCTAGAAGCCATTTGAATGGGTGTTTTCAATATAATCTGAGAATTAGAGTAGCTCCGTATACATGCACAAAAATTTTGTCTATTTCACTTATTCTAGTTTTTTGCCCCTAGAATAGCCTTTGCAATTGCAACAACTGCACTGAATTAAATTCCTTCATAGGTGTAGGCTTGTTGATCAAACTCCATTGTTCCAGATTTTTAATATATACAGAAATAAAGCATGCTCCCTTTGCTTTGGTTAAGGCATTGTGGTATCTGTACTTCCTACAGCTCTTGGAGTTTGAGCCTGCATGTTGGTAGCCTAGAAAATGGGTCGTACTCTGTGTCTGTGTCAGGAATTATCCATTACTCCCTGAGGAGGAAGAACATGAGTGTGATATGAAAGGGAAAAAACCTAATCCAAAAAAGCAGGGGTGTTTTGATACTATCAATCACGTATAAAGGTGTTCACTTTCAGTTCTCTGGAAGTAATGGGAAATGCTTTTTTCCTTGTCAAGACTGAGGCTAGCTGGGTGTTGTCCTGCTTGCAGCTCCTCTGGAGAACAAAGCAAAAAGTGTTTCAGGACAACTTGCTTTCTGACTCTCCCGGGTAAGTACTGTAGCTAATTAAAAGCTGAGTATGAATATACTTCCTCTTTATTTTATTCTTGCCTTAGTGTAAGGTTCACCAATTTGCTTGGAGAGCAAAGAGAATAGTTTTAGTCCATTAATGGAGGAGAGCTCAATTCTTTACCTAGCAAGGACTAGGATAAGCACCATTTAATAGAAATTTGCCCTATATTTTAACACAGAGAAGACATCTGATAATACTTAAATTTTCCTTGTTCTCTTCAGAACTTTCTTGGCTGTAGGAAGGTTGTACCCCAACAATGTTGTCTGATGCATGTGTCGCTGTGCATCACTGACTGAAGAGGGGAATAGGAGCTTCTGTATATGAAATTAGGACAAGCAGCGCTGATATGTAAAGAGAACCCAAATCTGACAAAAACAAAAAAAAATATCTCCTGGGGTAGCAACAGTGACTTCCACTGTTTTGCTCCCCCTCCCAAATTTGAGTGAAGCTAGTTTCTGAAACTGTCTGAAATAGGACAACCTACTTCAGCATCAATCTCTTCTATGCATTGAAAACTTATGATACTTAAAACGAAGTTTCCTTTTACCAAGATAATAAGCTTAGATCCTTATAACTTTAATAACAGACTTTTAAGGCTTGGCCTCACTTCTTTGGTGCTTTGTTTTCCCATACAAGGAAGGAAACTCTTCCATAGTAGGAAACAGCTCTATTTCTGGTGTAACACCTGAATTCTGCGAAGTGCCTTGAACAGCAACACTATTGTATTTGAGTAGTTCCTTTTGAGCATGTCATGCTGTGAGAGAGAATTCTTAGAAAATAGCTGATGCTATACTAGTACCGAGCTGCCCCAACTTTTGTTAAGCTTCATCTTGAAAAGACTATTGTTCAACTTCAGCTCATTTGAACATTTTTTTTTTTTTTTCTCTTGCCATCCTCATGGTACTCCAATTACAGACATAATGAAGGCTTCTGGAAGGAAAATATGAGGACGCTTCTTCATATNGGTCCGTCTGCATATAGGTTAAGCTTTGCTCTTGGGGGGGGGGGGTGTGTACCGAAAAAACGGAGGAAGAGCAGCACCGTTTGATCAAACTGTTCACGAAGTTGAAGGTGTTTCTGGAGTTTAAGTGAGAAAAAGGAGCAGAATACTTTTGGGTGATTTTTTTTTTTTTTTTTCTTTCAGTGATAGGGTAGCTTCCTGTAGATAATTCCAGTACTTGAACGTTCCTGAAACTTGATTAAGCTTGTAAGAGAAGAAAAATAAAAATACTTTAATAAAACGTGCCTATTTGGGTCTTTACAGAGCCGGTTAACGTGTCTCGTGTATGACAGCAAAATCCCCAGCGGGTGGCGCTGAGACACCGCTTGAGATCTCGAAATGCCACTCTGAGAATTTCGGCTTCGGGTATAGGGGGCAGAAATGTTTTACTTTGTCTTAAACTAACCTTCTTTTCATCCCGTTTAGCCAAGCTTCATGAAAAGTTCAGAATGGGGCCTTGCTGGACTCTCTCGTCAAAATCTTAGTCCTCCAGATCTTTTTTTTTTTCCCCTGTTACGATGACATACCTGCGTGCAGAAGGAATCGGCACACAGCCCTGTCGTATAGGATTTTGTTTCTTGGGTCAGGATTCTGTGGTGAAGTATTGGTTTATATGCACTGATGTCTACTGTAACCTGTTCATGCATTCCTGCACACTAATATTTCATGTGTGTTTATATACTTTTAACAAGAGAAAGGATATTTCCATTGAAAAATTAATGAGACAAAATTAGAGGTCCTCCAAGGCTTAAGAGAAAGTAAGCGATCGGATTCATTAAGGAAGAATTTGCTTCCAAAGTTACTGGATTTAATATTTATAGATCTTTGTATTGATGGATAAAGTCGTACTATATAGTCATGCTATAACGTTTTGTTTTTTGAACGATCTAGGGGAATTAGTAATCTTCTGAGAAGCAAGTTTTGCCTTATTTTATAACACAAAAATGACTGAAGACTCCACGCGCACTCAAATTGCTGCTGAAAGATGAGTTCTGAAACACTTATCTTGGCATAAAGACAGTTTTTTAGAGTTTAACTAAAAGACCAGCTTTTCAATGCATTAAATAGCTAGAAAAATTGGGTAAAATGAGCTTGCGCCTCTTTCAGTTCACTTCCAACTGTTTAAAGTGTGTTTGGCTTTTAAAAGGGAGTCCTTTTTAATCGTAGATGAATTGCTAATGTGATACATCAGTACTGCTTCATGTCGGATTGGAGAGAATAGAAAATCCTGGCTAAAAAACCCCACCCTGTGGATAAGGGAGTGGATGTGTGGATATCATACCTCAGAACATTAAACAGCGTGTCTACTTTAGATTTACTTAAAGTAGTGTAACTTACAGGCAGGTATACTTCCTCTTGGAGACCTCATATAAAGTGTGTAATTCTGACTCTGTGTGTTTGGAGAAAGCTATCTAGCTATGTTTGTGTGTGCATGACTCGTCAAGGAAGATTTAGATGTCCTGTCCTTGTCATCTGTGGTCAATAGCCCTTGAATAGTATCTTCGCTTTCACATGTGTTAATGCCTCAAAGCAACAGTAACAATGATTGCAGAGGTTCTGTGCAAAACCCCAAATACTAATCTTCCCCTCAGTGACCTTTTAAGACTTTGGGCATAGTCAGATGAGCCAGCTGAAGTGTTCTTGGCTGGCAGTATGTCCCCATGCAATCTTCTACAGCTTCAGTTGCTCAAAGGAAGCTGACACAAGTGAGTACTTGAGCGCTTGACAGGAGTGAAGTGCCTTAAAAGCAGCTGGTAATAGAATGATCCAGAATCATAGAATGGTTAGAGTTGGAAGGGACCTTAAAGGTCATCTAGTTCAACCCCCCTAGAAGAAAAGGAATCCAATCGGATAAAAACTGTTTTCTCCTTCCAGCTTTAATGAGACCTGGGCAAATGCTTCCAGAAGATAGCAGAATGTTTCAGGACTAGATTGCAAAATGAAACATTGTAGCTTGAAATGATTGGTAAGGCCATTGATGCTCACTCTGATTAACTGCAATCTGCAAATTACTTGAGCAAATATTTCCATTGCAGAAATCTGCGAGTTACTGACTGTCTGACATCAGAGGCAAAGGCGTTGGAGGGGTGAGAGTGAACAACTTGGAACACAAGATGTTGAGAGCCTTCATCTCTATCAATGTTTCGTAATACACAATTACATCACAAAGCACTATTTCTTAAAAAAGGAGCATTTTTATCATGAGAACGGCCTAATTCATGAGCTTCCACTGTAAAAAAAAATATATATAATTAAAAAAGGGCAGTAGTGCATTTACTACACTGATCTTGTGCTTTATTGCTACAAAGTTGACATTTTATAAAATGTCACTTTGTGTTTTGTAAGTCTCAGAATTATTTGTGTGCATTTTCATAATGCACAACAAGCAGGGAAAATAAGTTGCTTCATTTTTTTTTTTTTTTTTTTAACTGAAACATTTAACATAGCAGTTTTGTCAGTTTGAGAACCTCTGACATTTAACCGCTGTGACTTACTGGGTTATCTTTCAAAGCTATTGAAAATATTCTAAGACACTGTGTCGTCAGTGGGTTCCATCTGAGCTGAGAGTTTGCGAGGTAATGAGGGCCAGAGAGTTGTTTATTACTACACAACTACTTTTTGGTACTGGTCTCTTATTACTGGNCAGCTCCTTCAGCCTTTCCTCATAAGGGAGATGCTCCAGTCCTTCAGTCACACTAGTTGCCCTTCGCTGGACTCGCTCCAGCAGTTCCCTGTCCCTCTTGACCTGGGGACCCCAAAACTGGACACAGTATTCCAGTTGTGGCCTCACCAGTGCAGAGTTCCTAGCAAACTAGTCAGTGCTGGCTCCTCTCTGCAAGCCTCCGGGATGCTGCAGTGTTGTCATCCAGGGCCAGGCCATGGGTACCACATAGCAATCAGCTGAGGAAGGGATAAATGCCCTGGCTTGTCACTTCTGCACTGTCTCTGAGCTCCCTATTGCCAAGTTGTAAGTGGAATGAAGTTACCTGCACTTACTCCCAGCTACGCCAGCCTCTCAGTGTTTAACATGATGTTACTTTTCACTTGTTTGATTAATTATTTAAACTGTGTCACTCACCTCAGTGGAACTGGGATTTGACTTCTAAATGCGAGAGGTGTTTGGAGGTCTCACACTTTGCTCCACGCACGTGAGGTTGCAACCTCCTCCTGTGAAATGGATGCTATGATCACAGATCCAAGGGTTTCCTTATTGGAAGAAAGCTTTGTGATCATCTGTGAGAACAGACAGGTTTCAGTGACAGCTGAGATGCTGATGCACTGGTTGACATCCTCCCTTTCTCCCACAAGGAACTTTGGCTTTATCACCCATGCTGATTCGGATGTGTTCTATCTGTATCTTTGTATTTGGGATTTAAAATGTTGAGGAGGAAGAGGCATTTGGAGAAAAGATGGAAAAGCCCGTGCATTTGGTCCCTACAGAAGGAGCAGGCTGCTTCTGTAGCAGGTAAGTCATTGAAAAGTGGCTGTGAAGCAACCTGTCTCGTGCTTCGAGCATAGCTGGGTGTTGAAGTAAAGGCAATGACTGAGCTCCTGGGAAAGTAATTTTACAGGGACACCTCTAGGCTCACAGGTGTTTGAAGAAGTCACTTGGTCCTCTCTTGGTAGGGAGTAATGTCACTAGCCCTGATCTGCTATCACTAAATGTGAGGCTTGTGTGGGTACTTAAATAAGATACATCCCTCTTAGGGAAAAAACTCAACAGGAACATCCCAGGAAATGCTTTACTCTGACACATACCAGCTTCCCTCTCGTTGAAGCGTTTCTGTCTTTCCTTAAGTGTGGTGGGGGGTGAGGAAAAAAGTAGACTTTTTAACTTTCCAATCTCCTGTTCAAGTTTTCCCCTTATGAAGCATAAATCTCCTGGTACGCAGCTTCTGGAGCATTAAGCGCCCCACAGCCACTATGAAACAGTCTTGGTTGGCTTGCTTTCTGGGGTTTGATGAATAATTCTGAAATTAGGGAAGGGATTGCTTTGTGGAAAGTCTGCGTGCAAGATGCTCTGGATGTCTTTCTTTCCGAGCAGTTTAGCCAGCTAAAACCTGTTGTCCAAATAATAAATGTCAATAATCCTTGTTTTTTAAACAAGGATTTCCAATATTTTGGAACAAATTCTGGAGAAAGTGCTTTGAGGTTAATTTATGTCATCTTTTTAAGCATACGATGTCAAAGTGTGAAATGCCATATGGCATTAATTTCCTCTAGAGTCTATTAATAATGTTAAGATGATTAGGTAGATGCTCTCAACACTAATATTGACTGTTAAACTTTTTGCCCATGGAAAAAGGCCCGGCGAAGCGCTTGCTCCTGCGGATGCTGCTTAAGTAAAGCTGGAACACCAAGTTCCCAGCAGGAAATCTCTTGGACAATCTCACACAAAGAAAACTTTCTCATCCTTGTAAATTAAACTTCATAAATGTAGTCAGGCTCTCGGGATGCAAATGAGTAATAAAAAATGAAATAGCAAGTACAGTCAGTCTCCTCAACTCTCATGACAGCTTTTCAAAGCAAAATCCTGAAGTTGAATTTCATTTAAGGAGTGACTCCTGTTTGCTAATGCAATAAACGTAGCTGATGAAAGCGGAAATTTCTGTTGTACAGATATTGCCAAAATGCTAAGTACTTCATATCTTAAACATGTCAGTGTTCTGGGAAATAGAAATCTATGTTCCAGTACAAGATGGATATAGAGAGACAGACAAATGCAAGACGTGTTTGCTTATTATTTGTGATTTACAGAAATGAAATTTTCTGCTTGACTGAAACACATTGATAATATTTCATTCCCAAAGAATTTTGAAGTTTCATTTTTACTTTAGGAAAAACAGCTCAAAATCCTATGTAAAATGACCTTTCTCATTTCTGCATTGCTTTAATGTTATAGCCACTAGGGAAAATATCTTGTTTATAGGTCAATGCTCTACAGATAAAAAGCAAGGTGGACACTAACTGGTATGGTTATGGACTCCCTAACCTCTCCAGCAAATACAATGAAGTTAGGGGGAAAAAGAGGGCTCTTTAATCATAGGCTATTCCAACCCAGCCAAGAATGTTATATTAGTATATTTCCCCTTCTACTCTGCACTGGTGAGGCACAACTGGAATACTGTGTCCAGTTTTGGGCTCCCCAGTTCAAGAGGGACAGGGAACTGCTGGAGTGAGTCCAGCAAAGGGCAACTAGGATGATTAAGGGACAGGAGCATCTCCCTTATGAGGAAAGGCTGAGAGAGCTGGGACTCTTTAGCCTGGAGAAGAGAAGGCTGAGGGGAGACCTGATTAATGTTTACAAGTATCTAAAGGGTGGGCTGAAGGAGGATGGAGCCAGGCTCTTTTCAGTGGTTCCCAGTGACAGGACGAGGGGCAATGGGCACAAGTTGGAACATAGGAAGTTCCATTCAAATACACGGAAGAACTTCTTTACGGTGAGGGTGACAGAGCACTGGAACAGGCTGCCCAGGGAGGTTGTGGAGTCCCCTTCTCTGGAGATTTTCAAGACTTGCCTGGATGCAAGTCCTGAGTGATGTGCTCTAGGCAATCCTGCTTTAGCAGGGGAGTTGGACTAGACGATCTCTAGAGGTCCCTTCCAACTCTAAAGATTCCATGATTAAAGATTGTATTTTGCATTAAATGCTATCCACATATATCTCTTTTTGAACGCCTTTTGGAAGTATTGATATCTACCTGTCTTGCTGCCTTTCATTCTTCTGACCTTTTTGTTTTGTCTCTCATGTCACTTTTACAGTTACCTGTTAAGCCTTGATGTTACGCATATTTTTTTAATTTCCATCATTCCATTTGGTTTCGCTTTCCTAGAGATTAAAAGTGCTGTGCTGTACACTGTTCTTGCACGCTTTTACTCTCATATTCCTCCTCATAATCCAGACCATTTGAGTAACTTCTGTGTAGAATTCGAGGATATGGGGTCTGTTTTAGTCCCAAGCCTGATATTTTGTGCTGCTTTATGGCTTGATGGGAGCATGCTTCTACTTATGGTTTTGACTAGAACTCTTGAGTTGGTTCAGTAATTGTGCTTCTATCAGCAAGAATTTGAAGTGAGATTGAAGCCTGTCTGCCACTCTGATACTGGGAGCAGAAGCTGTATCTTCAGACAGCTTTTCCTATTGAATGTTACTTTATCTTAGTGCTGTCAGTAAGGGCCCATTTCTTGCATTAAGATTTTAAGGAAATGCATAGTAGTGGTGTTATTTGAGGAAATTCATAAAATAGAGATTTCCAAAGAGCTGATGGAACAGCTTTAAGCAGCCCGTTTCATATATGGACCAATTTGCCTGACAGCATTCCTGTATGCTCTGTCTGCAGATTGCTCACCTGGACCAGTCTTGGATTGGTACCTGGTACCGGGACTGTGCTGCATTCACCTTTGCTGACTGACAGGTTTTTATGAACAGAAATATCACCAAGCTCATGAACTATTAGTGGAAGAGACTGGGACGTTTCCTCTCTTGCCAGGGTTTTCCCATGGGGACAGCACTTGTTTGACTGCCAAAAAATTAGTCCGTGGCAAATTAAACTAGGACAGGTGACACAGAAACCAGTTCTGGTTGTGCACCCTTGCCTGTTTCCCTGGCAGCAGGGGCAGCTGAATGATCTGGTAAATGCTCCTAAACTGTTAAGAGTTTACAGCCTCCTGTGGTTTCAATAGCAGCCCTCTAATGTTAGTTTTTCCGCTAACGCTGGAGAGCTGCGATGGTTTAGGATGAGACTAAAGGCTTCAAGAAATCACCTGTGCTGGCTCCTGCTCCCCTGGAGTCCGTGCAGGAGGCTGCCTCTATGGGAACGGACAAAGAGCTCTCCCTTCAAAGGTGGGAAAGTTGATCCCAAGTATCTAAAGCTGAAGATGGCCTGACCTACTTTTCTGCCTTCCTCAGTAAATTACATAGCAAAGGCAAAGGAAGTACTAGACCTAGTATGAGTCTAGTATAGACCTCTCTTCACCATGGAGAGACCAAATCAGTGTCATAGAATCATAGGGTTGGAAGGGACCTCTGGAGATCTAGTCCGACCCCCTGCCAGAGCAGGGTCACCTACAGCTGGTTGCACAAGAACGCGTCCAGGCGGGTTTTGAATCTCTCCAGAGACGGAGACTCCACCACCTCTCTGGGCAGCCTGGGCCAGTGCTCTGCCACCCTCAAAGTAAAGAAGTTCCTCCTCATGTTTAGGTGGAATTTCCTATGCTCAAGTTTGTGCCCATTACCTCTTGTCCTGTCCCTGGGCACCACTGAAAAGAGCCTGGCCCCATCCTCCTGACACCCACCCTGTAAGTATTTATAGGTGTTGATAAGGTGCCCCCTCAGTCGTCTTTTTTCCAGACTGAAGAGACCCAAATCCCTCAGTCTTTCTTCATAGGAGAGGTGTTCCAGTCCCCTAATCACCTTGGTAGCTCTCTGCTGCACCCTCTCCAGCAGTTCCCTGTCCCTCTTGAACCGAGGAGCCCACAACTGGACACAGTACTCCAGGTGCGGCCTCACCAAGGCAGAGTAGAGGGGGAGGGTGACCTCCCTCGACCTGCTGGCCACACTCTTCTTGATGCACCCCAGGATGTTGTGGCAGAAGTCAATCAAACGTGAGTCCTGTTAAAGCGGGAACTCAGAGGAGCAGGGAGGAGGACAGTAAAAAGGAAGAGGAGTCCAAATGACTTGCAGAGATAGAGAGAGAAAGCTTTAGGGAGGGGGTGCTATGAGCTGCTGAAGTAACTAAACTACAAACTGTGTGTGCCACTCAGTGCCGACACTGACTTGGAAAAGATTATTTTTGTGTATGTAAACCCCAGGTTTAGGGGTTTTGCGTTTAGACATTTCTCTTTTAAGCTACTGGAAAGAATGTCCTAAATTCGGCTTGAATCTCAGCTTTTTGCTTATACTTTTTCCTGGGCATGGGACTTCAACTTACATAAACTCAAGTCACTACAGCATGGTCAGTAGCTGAATTTTTGCCATCTTGGATGTTTGGTTCGTGAGATCCCAGGACTGGTTTTGGACCACCAGAGGGGTTTGATTAAGTTATAGCTGTACTGATGAACTCGTGCCACTAAGCGGTACCTACTCCCTGCTCAGAGCTGCAGCGCTGCCCCCAGACCCCTGTCCTTGCCCGGTCTGAACAACTGCGTTCACGGAGCCTCCCCTCTTTACCTCCGTCCTGCGCCTTAAGGAGTAGGCGTCTCACCAAACACAGCTCCCAGCCAGGGCTAATGTTTTCTGACTAGCACTTTTAATTGCTGCAGGGAGGCAAACTAACCCCATAGCGTTGAGGTTGTTCTGCGCTTGTAGACAGGGAGAGGGGAAGATGCCTATGAAGTACTGAAGTCATGCTATCTTGAGAGGAAACAAGTTTCTTGGTAGGTATCTTCTCTACCCTTCTCCCCCCGCCTCTTTTTTTAATTTTTCCCCTAATATGCCACCGCTTTCAAAATAGAGGAAGTGTTATTCCACAGATCTTTCTGTTCTCTTATAAAGATTTATGCTCTTCATTAGTATTTTGGTTTTGTAGTTCAATAAAATATGAACTGCAGTAAAACAGCACTTGAGGGTCCTGTTTACTACAGTTGGAATGGGCTGGTGACTCTCAGTTCTCCTTTTATGTAACGTTAATCCACTTCGCTCTTTCTTCCAGCCCATATGGGGAATCAAAATATCAATTTTGGTTTTCTTTTTAACTTCTCTGACAGAGATCTTATTGCTAGAGAAAAGCACAGTAACACTTCTCACATCTTTTTAATATATAACTTTCAGAATTTGTAAACCCTATGAATTAACAAAATCTTATTGTTTAAATCAAAAACTGGGTTACAGGTGCAATGAGTCATTAAATTGCATTTTTTTTTTTTAATGTCAACATGCAAATGACTGAAAAGGAATTAATTTATTACCACATGAACAACAGTGAATTAAATTAAAACCGTGGACAGAGGATTTCAAAACTACCTTTTACTTTCTTTCTTTTGGCGTGTTTTTTTTTTCTTGCTTGCTGTCACTTTTTCCTGTGTTAACTAAAGACACTTGTAACATGAGCCCATGTAACAGGAAGACTAATTGCAGATGATTTGGAAGAGCTCATGAATGATGCAGTGATCAACAAAACCCCAAAAATACATTCAGCCCTGAGACACTGCAGAACATTGGGTTCTTGGATAACAAACTAGCCCACTGGAATTGCAGAGAATACTGATATGAGAATGTACCAATTTTAAACTTTTAGATAATGGAAATATTTTTTCACACCTCACAGCTTTGATTTCCAACTTTGTGACTCAAGGACCTGCACACAAAGGGCTAAAGCAGAAAGAGGAGACTACTTCATTATGTTGGGAATGTACTTTTTGTTCGTGTGTCCTATCCCAGTTTAGAAGGTAATTTAATTTATAAATTGAATTGGAACAAATTGCCTGTGTGATAAATAAAATGTCTGTATTAGCTGCTCTATTACTCAAGCTGTCCTGACTGACTCCTGTGTTAACTACAGTGTGCCAAAACCTGACCTTAAATGCAACTGTATGCGACTGTGTTGGCTTGCATGGAAATTTGCCTGCTAGCAGAATTTAGCCCTGTGGCTTCATGAGGGATTGTATTGAGAAGCAAATACTTCAGGTGGTATAGCCTCTGAGTGAAAAGTAAGAAAACAGTGGCTTAGAGTCTGCCAAATCAATAAAAAAAGTAACCTTATCGTGGACACTGATCAAAGACAAGCCCCTGAAGCACTGAATTACTTGCTGGGGTTATCAGGGATTCATCGACAGGCAAATGCTGACAAGTTGATTTTGTTTAAAGGAGGACTGGAGAAACTGTTAGCAGCTGCTACTAAGCACGTAGCTGCAAAACTAGCAGAAACATAAATGTTGTACTACCTCAAATGTTTTATTAAGCTTTTCATCAACAGGTGCTTAGTCTCTGCAGCACTTTGTAGCACTCCAAACAATGAAGGGATGAAAAACAAATTAATTAAGCAAAACTGCCACACTCCTAGCATCCTGCCCTTAGTGAATACCACAAACTTTTTGTTTATATAGAGAGAGCACATATACCATCCAACATACTGGATTCGCAGTGGCCATGATGTTTAAGGATATAACTGTCTTTATAACATCAAGAAGGGCTTACATGTCTGAAGGCTTGCCTAATTCTTCCCTCTGCACTAGTCTAACAAGTGACATTTTCTCTGTAATCCTTGTTCTGCATGAGAATTTAGAGCTTTTATGCCCTATTGTGGCCACTCTATAAATCTATTAGATCCATGGTTGGGGAATGGCTTCTTGTTATTCAGTTACATTGAAGTTACTCTTAACTCAAGCAAAGATAAGGTAAAATAAAAATAAAACATCTAAAATAGAAAGGACAGGCCTGATCTACTCATAAGTAAATCAGAAGTTGCTGAATCTCCATCACCTCATGAACTGGCTGGAGATTTTTCCCTGATGTGATGATTCTGCCAGGCTTTTGCCTGGTATGTTTGGTTTTGTTTTTTTTTTTTGTATTTGCTATAAATAACCTTGTTCTGGTAGAATATATCAACCTTTCCCCTTTTGAAGTGGTGTGGGGGGCCTCATCTCCTACTTGTGACTTGTTTTGGTTTTTTCCTTGCCTAAGATGCTTTGGCTGTTCTTGGACTAAGCAATGCTGCTTTTCTCAGAGGTGTGAATGCCTCTTTGCTGGCCAGGTGTCATCTCTCATTCTTTAACGGCTGAACAACAAGCCCTTGGGTGAGAAATGGGTACAACTCCTCTGCTGACCCAATGCACGCTTCACGGCCACTCTGCTTGACCCTGCCAGAGGACAGGACCCGGTGATGAAGGCGAGCTGATCTGGTGGCCTGTTGCTGTCAGACGCAGGAGTCCTGTGCCCCTGCTGTCCCTCTCTCACTCCCACTTCCAGTGCCGATGCCGGCACCCAACAGACTATTTGGGGAGCCACAGACAACTGCCCCGGGAACAAAGCAAATGGATCTTTCTGTGGCTTGAGGAAGGGGGATCGGCTCGGCGAGGGGGTGGACAAACTACCACAGCTGCGGCAGGAGCAGGGAGGTGTGGGAGGATGCGGCTGGGTGCAGGGCCCGTGGGGAGCGGGAGCAGTGGTCCATGGGGCCTTGAGCCCATCCATCAGCTCAGCTGCGCTGAGGAACAGGTACCCTGTGCTCTCTTTCAGCCTGGACCTCAGCATAGCTGAGTTAAATATAGCTGTTACATATTTATGTCAGCATAGCTGACATAAATATTTAACAGCGATAGCTGTCAGCAGCTTGTTTCTGGCTCTTGCTGGAGACAAGGCACGCTGGTCGTTGATTTGGAGGTGCTGCCGGCATCTTTCTTCCCAGCGTACTGTAATCCCTTGCCTGACGCTGTGGGCTAGAAAGGGTGCGTAGGGGCAGAGCTCTCAGCTCCAAGGCAACGTCTTGCCCTGTGGTGTAACAGGGCCACTGGCCAAACTCAGAGGGCGTGAGAAGTATTGACCACTTCACAGGGGACTGGGATGGGCTCAGATGTCATTTTGGATGTGACAGAATAGCTCCTTGCTTTAATGGAGCTTTTGTAATCTCAGGGGAGGTTTAAATGTGTTTTCTCTAGAGACAAATGTTTGCTACGTGGAATGAAATTTATATGCTTGTAAGAAAAAGCCAAGAAAGTAATTTTCATTTGTTTTTAACTATGAGATTCCAGGCTCTCCAGGGACACATAACAGTAAATAAAATCTGTAAGTGAACATAAAAATTCTCTTGATCAAGAGGTGAATTTTTACTTTGTGTAAACCAGAGCATAATTTCACTCTGCAGAAAGAATAAAAAAGAACTGTTGCAAGATGTGCTTCAGCCATAGTTTTCCAATATTAGCAGATAAAACTTGAGGTAAATCTTTTCGTTAGAAAAAAAATTCAGTTCTCAGCAAATGCTGTCACCAGACTCTTCTAGGACAGAGCAAGGTTAGCCTATTAATTATAGCTCCGGTTACTCGTCTTACTGATGTCAAAGTCTTTGTCCACAAGATTCCACCTCAATGATCATCTTCAGCTGAAGATGAATGATGGAGCAGCATTACAAACTGCATGTCTCTGCTTTCAGACATAGAACATGTAGCAAGCCTGCTATGGATCTTTCTGGGCAGCTGTAGTGTGCTCCTACAAAGCAAATCCTGATTTGTCACACCTGAGATGCCAGACGTTCTGGCTAATAGTCTGCTGTGGTTGCCCTTGCAGGAGATGGGGGTTTCTGCTGATTCAGTGAGCAGGATTAGCTGGTGACGGGGACCCACGGGTGATATAAGAGAACAGGGGGGCAGCCAGGAGTGCAGGGGAACAAAGCCAAGGTGTCTCCTCCTGCCCATCAGGCCTGGGCTCTGCCTCTGAATTGAGGCTGGAGCTTCCCAAAGACAATTACAGTCAGCAGCAAAGGCACATCTAGTCTGGCAAGGGAGCAAATGGTATAAAATATAAAGAGGATGAAAAAGCCCGAGTGGAGGAATGTGGGGGTTACCCCATACCAGTCATGTTTTCTATGAAAACTAACGCTCCCCTCTGCAGTGTTACCAGCCTTTTCTTAGCGTGTGCTGACTATATTGAAAGACAGTGGAAAAAACCTTGCCCTGGAAAGTTATCATGTGATCTGCCTAATGCTCGTACCCTTTCCCTTTTTGCCAGGCTAAACTTAATTTTCAGCTCTGGTTTTATTTTTCTGTCTGTATGTCTCTCTCTAGATAGCTGAATTGACTCATACTAGAATTTCAGTTACAGCTTCATGCAAAAAAAGGCAACAAAAGTTTTCCCTGCTGATTTCCTGGTGGTGGATGGCTAGTTGTGCCCTTGCTGTGTCGGGAGTTATGGGGAGCGGGTTGGAATTACAGACAAGAACTCTAAAAAAGTGCTCAGTGCTGAAACGGTTAATAAAGTTAATGTTTCTGGAGAGCTAATGTGCTCCCGGCTTGGAACAGCTGATACCCTGTGACACTGTTTCTGAGGTGGAGGCAGACACAGCATCTGTTCTTACATTCTTCAGGTAAGCATCGATATATTGATAAGTCTGTAGAAACATTACATACAGAGAAATGTAGCTATGAACAAATGAAAACTGTAGATTTGTGGTGAAGGATACCTCTGAATGTTCTTCAGGCAGCTTATTGTGAGAGTGCAGCACTTGTCCTGCCCTTCACGACTCTGTTTTGGGGAGAAGTTTCCCTGAATTCTTAAACTTGTGGCTTGCTTGAAATCTCAGACTTTATATCACTTAAGGCTCTGTCCCTCTCAGGCCCCCTGTGGAGTTAATCTGCATAGTTCTGCAGAAGCGGCAGTCAGCAGCGGGTAGTCTCTGAATATTTATCAGTGCTGAAGGCATATTCTTGTCACCAGGGTAAGTGAGAACTGCTAATCTTCTAGTGTTTGGCAAACCCTTTTGGGGTTCCCAGGCAAATTAGGTTGTGTGCAGCCCATCAGTGGCCCCTTCTTTGATTTATACTGGCCATAAATCAAGAGCTGTCTCCTGAGCTACCTTCTACACAAACATGCAGAAGGAGGGAGAAATTGCGTTAAACTCTGCAAAGAAAATCCTTTACTTCCAATGCAATTTTTGCTTTACTTTAAGTACATTGAAAGTGCACATAAAGCAAGGAAGCTCCTGCTGATGTTGCCTGATAACACTTGGCTGAGTGTTTACTCTATTACAGTGTCTGGGGGTGGGATACGTCTACCCCTTTTTCTTCCTGGTTACAGGCTTTGCTTCTCCTTGGTTGTACCAGCAGGTAGGTGGAGCGGTGGAAAGGACAGCTGAAGGGCCTTACTGAGGCCTTACTCGGAGTTTAAGCCAAGGACTGTCCATTCTATCCAGCTACTGATGGTCACTGGTTTACTTGAGCTGAGGACTTAAAAGGCAAATATATTAGTGCCCATGGAACAACGCTAAATTAAGGGCTCACGTGGATCTAACAACTGTCCCTGACGTGGACCCTGGTCACTTAACTTCACTCTGCAAGCAAAAATACTCCAGAAGAGATCACATGGCTCTACCTTCACCTCAGCCCATTTGATCTCCCTTTTAGAAGCTTGTGTTAAGTGATATAGAAATAAAATTATGATGCAAAGCCCTGCACCAGTAAAGGATTTGGGGCTTACTTTATCTCTGTCTTCACACAATTTATGTACAAAGCATTTTTTTGGCTTCAGCTCCCTTACAATCTGGTGTGTGCTGAGGTGTGCACCTTGGTAAATATCTTTCCTTCAGAAAGCTTACAAAAAGCATAGGAGAAAGCCTACCTTTGAGTCAAAAAATAGATAAAAAGTGTGGTGTGGTATAGCATCATTTGTTACCTTTGGCAGTAATTGGATTTATTTCGATTTAACTAAAACTCCTAGAAAAACTACATGAGGCTACCTTTGAAAAATCTAGGAGAGTCCCAAGTCTCAGCTACACTTTCTCCTCCGCAGAGTTCCATCTCCATTATGAGATTCAGATCTCCATTAACGAGTGGAAGAAAGGATTCTTGGAAAACGTTGATGTGTCAAAAGGAGTTAATATGAGGCAGTTTACGGGCAAGATTTAATGGAATTTTCTTTAAATTACTCCTTTTTATGTTTCAGGATGTTTCAGCATTTAAACAAAGGTAAATAAACTGAAGTGTATGTTTGTGTGCATTTGGGGAAGAAAAAGACTTTTAAACTCCAAATTCTATTTTGGTAGCTGAATCTTTGCTGGCTGATTTGTTAGCATAATTTTACAGCTGTTCTCAGTTAAGCCAATTACTCACAAATCTTTTATACGAGCAAGTGTCACAGAGCACAGATCAGGCTTCCTCTCATTTAATTATAGCTGCTACGCTATATGGTATAATTGGATCTTCAGGAGAATTTCCCTCTATGTCATGGAGGAAGAAGCAGCCTGAACTCAAAATCAGGTGTAAACAATTAGAAAGGGGCTGTAACTATGTGTCATAATTTACTTTATCTGAAAATCATAAATTCCTTCCAAATTTAATGCACTCTTTTTTCTTTTTTTTTTTTTTTGGTAACATCTAGAATTCCCATTTTATGGTATTTCACTGTTTGCTAGTGAATTTGAGAATCCTGGACCAACAATTCCAGGTACAACTATTTTTTTCCTGGAAAATAATTAGATTTGAACCTGCCACAGAAGTGAGTCCCCTATGGGAGAGAGAAGGTGAATGTTGGTATGATATTCCTCATGCAGACTTCTGCTGGCCTCAGTGTCAGAACTATGGACACTGTCCTACGGAGTGTTTGGCCAAAGCTGGCTACAAAGGAGTCTGGAACACCTTGTCAGTGTGATACATGTGCAGGGAAAGGAAAAAACCTTTCATTGACTCCAAGGTGCCCTATTGCCAATTGTATTGTTTCTTGTCAGTGTTTTCTTTAGCTCTGACAGGGTCTTAGTGCTGTTGGAAACGGGGATTAGAGAATCAAGTGAAATTTTCCACACGTGCATTTTGAACAGGCAAAGTACAATTCAAACCAAACACAAATGCAAGGAACAGTAGACAGACGTTTTTTATGAAAAAGAATGGCTGTGGGAAGACACAAACAGTGCATGAGTTTTCTTCATGGTGTGCAATTAGTTTTGTTGCCTCTTCTTCAACCAGTCCCTTGGGTGCTCTTAGATTTGCAGAAAACACGCACTATTGGTTTTGTTCTGTATTTTCCTCACTGATCTGAGTGTCTCTAACGTAAACCAATTAGCGTTATACTTTTTAATAGTATAATCTATTAAATATGGGGGAAACACGGCAATTTACAGAACCAGCCCAGACCTTATATCTGACATCACTGGATACGTGATTGCAAAGCAAGATTCTCCTAGTAGAGAAACAATTGTATCTCAGTTCAGTCTCTGGTCGGCCTGGCAGTTTCTCTGTGCAGTTGAGAGACAGTCTCCCAATCTGCCTCTCCGACACGGGTGCCAGAGCACATTATTGTACCAGGTGGAGCTGCCCCAGCTTGTGTACGGAGCAGCGTGGTGTCGCTCCTGTGGCCGATGCTCCAGCACTGGGTTCCCACACTCGGTATCTCCTTGTGCCACAGTCTCACCTCTCCCAGGGCAGCCTGATCTCACCACGCTTGGGTCATTTTCACGAACCGGGGTAGTTAAACTTCTCATTTTTATGCCAGTATGTTAGGCACAGAAATTCAACTGTATCCTTGTGCACTGTCTAGTTTTCCTTTGTCACGAAACCAAAATCACCATCAGGTAAAAAGTCCTCTGTTAAAGTGCCTGTAGGACTCCCAGGATAATTTCAGTCCGAAGGGGCAGTTCAAGTGGTAGCAGCACTTAGATGCTGAATGTTTTAATGAGGGAGTTTATAGATGCCCCTCGTTCATGCATTTTGCTACATCATAATACACCCACACACTTTTATATGAGAGAACATCCTGAGAAGGAACCTTTCTCTTATGGACTGTAAACAGAGCTAGAGATGCTATTCAGTAATATTTCTCAAAGGCATCCCAGTAATTTCTAAGTATTCAGGGACTTCACTGTGTCACTTGACAACAAAACCTCACACAAACAAAACCAAAACCCAAACCGAACCAACCAAATAAAAAGAAATATCACTATAGTAGCAAAGCCTAGGAGAAACGGTCTGCAGACTGGCAGATTCCCAAAAGTCATCGTTAGTGGAAAATCATCGCTGAACTGCAGTATTTCCAATGGAACTGTGAAAAGTAGTGCTAGGTCTGATACAACTCAGTGTTTTTTTACGAAAAACAGAGATGGGTATATGAAATCTTTTACAAAGTTTCTGGTTCTTAAGTTTTGTGGAGAGGTAAATCACAGAGCTAAGCTGAGCCCATTCAGCTGAAATGTGTTTCAAACGCAAAAAAAAATTGCGAAGTTCAGCATCTAGCAGCAAAGCGTGCCAGGTCACGCTTGCGGAAGGGAGGAATGCTTCTGGACATAGTGTGTCTGAGTAGCTTTGCTGGGTTGCGTATCAGACACCACTATGTTGTGTTTAATGAAAAATGCAAGACCTGCATCAGCAATAAGGCGTGCAGAGATCAACGTGATTCAAATGGGAAACTAGGCATCACTTTTTAGACTTAGAAGGCTTAAGCGGCATATTGCTCCAGGAACAGGTAAACTCACTGTTTGTCCTCAGGCCTTTCTGGAAAAGATGTTTTAGCCGAACACAGCTTAGTGGGTTCAGTTAAATACTTTGGTCTCTTCTAAACAGTTTCAAAGAAACCTGGGAGCGAGAAGGGACCGGTCAGTCTTGATCTCCATATGGATTCCTCTGGCCTCGGCTCCCTGCACACCTGAAGCGGGTAAATGGCAAAAGGCCTTTAAGCAAAGGCTGTTGTAACTGTGTTCCTTTTATCTGCAGTGTCACCACAGAGCATCACATGGTGCCATCTCAGGTACTTCACTAGAAGAAATAGAAGCCCACAGAAGATATTCTGTGATGCGAAAATATTTAGAAATGAACCTACTCAGCAATACCTGGGTGGGAGTAAGAAGGGCAAGTGGCATTTGCAGCGCAGTTGGAAAAGGAGCCTCATCAACACCCAGAAAAGCATAGCTTAAGTTAGCTCTGGAGTGACCAGGTTTGGACACAGCATTGACTATCAGTGGCCAGTTCCAAAGAGCTGAAATCAGTTTAAGCCACTTAAAGAACTTGTCTTCTACAACCATGAAAGGTGGAAAAGGCAACACAAGAAACATGAGAGCTGGGAATAAATGATTAAGAAAAGGAAGCTACTTGGTTTACTGGAAGAGGAGTATACTGTATAAAGAACAATTATAGCCATTTCTATCATTCTGCTGTTTCTAGCCTGTATGTCTTCTTGTAAAGGGCCTTCACCTTCCTTTCAAGTCTGCATTTGAGGTGGCTAACTGTATGTGGAGAGATAGTCTGAATTAGCAGGCAGATGTACGAGCAGTATTGAAGCTCTTATAACTCTTTTAATCCTACAATTCTATAATTATTCATCATCCATCTGTCCTGAACTCTTCACAGCTTCTGAGCAGCAACACTTCCCATGCGTGTCTTCACCGCCTCATTCAAATTTCTCCTCTCTGCTTTTGGATCTTTCTCATACAAATCAGAAACTGGTTTAAATTGCCATGGTATACAGCTGTTATTTGTGTATATTATTTTGTCTAGAAAACAGAAGTTTAACTGCATTAGCAAGTACATTGAACATTGGGTGGAAAGGTTCTCCTGAGAGGCATCATTTTATATTAAGAATTCTCTGAACTGGAGTTTGAATGAAGGATGTGTCTGAAATTACCAGCTATTCCCTGGTAGATAAAAATGCTTTCAGAGGTTTTTATTCTCGCAACCAGAAAGACAGCAGGCATCTGTTCCCTGCTGTGGCCAAGGTATAACCAAGTATAACGTTCACAGGGACTTAATTTCATAATAAAGACAAACAGTTTTGGCAAGTGCTGCTAAAATAAATTCTTTATCATGGAAATCAATTTTTCCATGTGTCAATGACTATATTATAAACTGTCTATATAAAGTCTTCCCTATTTAAGGAAAGCTGCAATTAGAATAACTGTCTTTTTAAATAAATGTATTTCAAGAGCTTTTGTGGCTCTTAATTATAAGTAGCTTTACATTTTTTTAGTAAAAGGAAGAAGATATAATTCTCTTCCTCCTTCCTTTTTCCTATAGCTTCACTGTGTTATCCTTAAACCAGTTCTGAAGATCACCCTGTTTTTCAATTCGGCCTTGATCCAGTCAGGTACTTGCTTGAGGTTAAGAAAATGAACATGCAGAGTGATTTTCAACTGAGCTGGACACTCACGGAGTATATCTTGATGAATCTGCACTAAGATTGCAAGAATAATATGGCTATTAATGTGATGATAATGTGAGGGCCAAATTGGTGAAAACGCCGTGAAGATCAATATAATAAGATCAGCTAAGATCAGTTTTGAGTTTATTGATTCTGGAATAAACAAACACATATACTGTTCTGCATAGAAGAAAATATTTTGCTTGACACAGAACAGAATATCTTGATTTGGGAGCATTTGTAATAAAGCCAAGGAAACAGAAGGCTTGCATTACAAAATCAAGAGGCACCAGTGGAGGTTTCCTGTCTCAGATCACCTTAGTTAATACTTTACTGGCGGTTATGGGTTCACTCGTTTTCTGCATTCGAAAACAACCCAGGCCTAATTACCATCCTCTTCTCAGTTTGGCCTATTGACTTTTTTTCCTCTTTGCAAGGATGGTTCAAATGCTCCCTGGGAGGGGTGGGGGTGAGAAGGAACAGCAGATGGACAGCCAGCCACGGGTGGTGGGAAGGGTAGTGCGCAGGTCGTGCAGGCCACCTCTAGATCTTCACGTAGATCATTGCTGTGAATCACAGTAAGAGTTACCTTCCAAGCATAGTGGTTGCATATGTTCAATGGTTTGAAATGTCCACAACAGAGGACAACGTGCAGGTATCCAGTGATGCTCTTTTGTCAAAAGTCTGCTTTTTGAAGGGCCCCTTTTTAACACTGCTTTCCGCTGCTGGCATGAAATTGTCAGGGCTAGAGATACTCCCAGTTCTTTTCACTCACCGGGTAACTTATCAATTGCATAGTGAACATATTCCTTGACAGTAAGATTTACAAATTTCAGCACCCAGTTACCTTTTTCTATCAGTTTGTGTCTTTTCCCATTTAAATCATCATCACTATTCTTCTGACAGCTATGAACCTGGGGGCTTCATGATGTTGTTAGAGTAGGACCTATATGTCATTAAAAATATTTAAAAATCAGTGGGAAAAGGTGCCTCAAGGAGGGATGGGGATGGTACAGTTAGAAAAGCAGTGCCAGCTGTCCTTGCAGTTTCGCTGCTCTCTTTGAGGTCACTATGGGCACATCCTCTGGTGAGACACCTACGGTGACTTGATGCAAATGCAGATGCAGAACCAGCTGTGCTTCTGCAGAATGAAAGCCCTCTGGTTTGTGTTGTGCCTGGCGCAAGGGAAGACTTGGTAGTAAGTTTATGGGCCCTTCCGCTTTTATTAGCATTTTCGTTCTCAGAACAGTGCGATGGTTTGCTCTTCTCTCCCCGCTGGCTCTGTCGGGGTGTAGCAAAGGCCGGGAGCCGAGTAGGGTCCCAGGGATGGCGGGACAGGGACCATCCCACAGCACGGTTGGGAGCAGGTCCCGGGGGAGGCTGGGCAAGGCTGTAGGGACTGGTGGAGTGCCCTGACAGCCTCTTGGGTTGAGCAAGGCCAAATCCGAACCAGTCCAGAACTATTTTACTAAGTAATCCAAAGGAGAACCAGGCTTTAGTATGCTGGGAAATGGAGAAAAACGCAGGTGGAAATGTTCACATTTCCTTATCTCAGCTGATCCTGGCTTCCTTAGAGAAGTTTCTGAGCAGCTATGAAAGGTTTTTCTTTAAGTAAGAGGCTGAGCTTTCTCTCTGGCTGAAAAACAGTTTAATTGAGTACAATATATGGGGATGATTCTGTTCCATAAAGAGAAAAAGAGCTGAGACTTTTTAATGAGGTTCTAGTAAATATCCTGTTTTCATTTAGTGCTTCTTTCTTTGGCCTCAGGTGCCACCCGAGATTTTTCTTTTTTTTATTTTTTCTTTGTTACGTGTTTATCTAAAACACATGTAATGGATTGTAAAGCTTCACAAAATGCTGTCTGTTCTTGAAAGGGCTGAATTGGGTCAGTGTCACTTGCAGAGGCTGCCAAATTACAAGAGGACTGCACTGAAACGTCCTATGTCTTTCTACCTCTCCCTAAAGAAACTGCAAAACTAAACCCAAAGCTTTGTCTTTGAGGTTTTTGGGTTTTTTGGCTTGTTTTTATACAAAGGTACAGAGAGGAAGGGAAAAAATGTCCTGAAGGGAGTTTCATTATAGAAGTGCCACCGAGAATAGGGCAAAGACATGTTTTTCCAGATTGTGGTTAGTTTATCCCTTATTTACTGCCAATATATATCAATAATTATTAATTGCCACTGGCAGGTTGCTTTCATTGACAGGGAAGTAAGATTTTTAAAAAATTGGGTTTGCAGTTGTTGTGCGTTTATTCAACAGCCTCTCACCTCTAGGGTCAATTAGATGCCAAAAGAAAACGTTTCAGGCTCTGCGCTGCTGCTCCTTATGATGTGATTTGTGCCTGAATACCTGCTTGCAGGAGGTAGTGGGGCTGTGAGTGGGGAGTACTGCGAGGCAGCAGCCGGTTACACTGACAGAGAGAAAGGCAAAGCTTCCAGCAAGTCAGCCCAGACAACGCTAGGGATGTCTCAAACTGCTGAAATTTCCTGAGCAGGAAACGCAATCACAATTTTTACTTCCTCTTTTTAAGTTCTTTCTCTCTGCCTTAGACTGAAAGCCTAGTTTGCCTTTTGAATAAAAACTATTTAAAATATATTTTCATCAGAAGGAAGAAACAGCATAAAATACGTTGCTCTCTGCCTAAGAAATAATAAAACCCTTCTTGTTTTCTTCAGTAGGCAAAGTAAGCCGCAGTGTGGAAAGATCCCATATTTGCAACTCAGTGTTTCTAGATCTGGGCGTTTCTTGTGACACCTAAATAACCCTGGCAGTACATCGTACAGCACCTTGTCAGGGACCACTCCTGGACTTTCTTTAGGCTCAAAATTTACAAACATGTGCCTGGTGGCTTGGAGGGCAGCCCAATAGCCCAATGTTCAGCGGATGGCTGTGGGGTGACTGTGGCAGTCGCGTCCATTTGCCTGGTGAGTCGATTTACACGTCTGCCTTTCGACAAGGTGCATTGCTCTGGTCCTGCAGGAGTTACCTACAGCTCTGCTGGGATGCAGTCGTGGCAAAGATCAGCTGTAGGTAAGTTATGATGCCTGCAACCTGATACAGCAGATGGTGGGGCCTTTGTTCTTGGTTTCCTGAAGGGAGAAGACTCTCTACGACTGTATTCTGTGTGTGTGTCTCCGCACCTTAACTGTTTAATCCATAGGCAGACATGTCAAAATTATTACATCTTCACGGGTTTCATGAAAGTAGGCAGCCAGGCAGGGGAGAAAGTAAAAGACTGCAGGGTGATCTTA
The DNA here is from genome assembly GCA_013400035.1 of Rynchops niger. Taxonomy (NCBI): domain Eukaryota; kingdom Metazoa; phylum Chordata; class Aves; order Charadriiformes; family Laridae; genus Rynchops; species Rynchops niger. The sequence goes on along the minus strand of VXBH01005057.1, from coordinate 1,431,057 downwards.
TTCCTTACCAGATAATCCACACTGATGAAACTCCCCATGCAGTAAACCATATGACTCTTATCACTGCAATTGATAATACATTGAAGAAACCCTATCTTGGTAATAAGATAGCTATACACCTTTTTTTCAATGCAGTAAATGGGCTTCAAACCCATTAGACTGTATGTTAGCTAAAATAATGGCTTACATTAGAAATAATGACATGAAAAGCAACTACAAAACCTTGCTATACATATCTATACTGTAATCTTGCCATCATAAATTAAATGCTTCAGCAAGTTTGTGTGAACATTTCAAGATGATTTAATTCAGGAAAGCAAGACGTGGTTTTACCACAGCTGAAGGTAAGGCTCTCTTCCTTAGTCCCCGGCTCGATATTTTTCCTTCTCAGAGCTGCTGATGTGCCATGTTCAGAGCTTGCTTTTCTGAGTGGTTCCCTGTCAGTCTTTCTCACTGAGGAGTTCACATGGGCAAGATGTAACGTAATGGCAATTAGACACAGACGAAGCACTTTTTTATTTTAAGTACCAGCCTTCTGCTGAAGACTGATAATGAAAAACCTTCAGTTCAAAACAACTACTTAGAGTTTACAGGATTTTGTGTTTTTTTTTTTTTTTTTAAATCAAAACAGAAGAAATAAAATCTGACTTCTGCACTAAGGAATAAAAACCGAGTGACACACCAAAGTCTGAAGCGTATTAGAATTAGCAATGTTCAACAGAAATTCAGTGGGCCATTTTCTTTAGGACCAAGTGCTGAACCTCTGTAGGTGTGAGTTACAGCTGACTGAGAGTTTGCATTTAAACACATCCCAAGACACTGAAAGATTTTTCTTCGCGCATGGAACCAGATGAGGAGATGGAAAACTGTTGGTAGCTGTGATTTGTTCAACTGATCTTTCAGGGAAGAAGTAGTTGGGGTTTGGGGTTTTTTATTTCAAAAATCCTTTTTGTTGAATTTCTTCAATAAAATGCTGGATCAAAACATTCAGCCTTGACAAAACAAACGGCTCAACTGCCTTAAAGTGCAGCTTATTTAGAGATTAAGGTATGACTTTTGAGTCTTTCTGTTTACATGTTTGAAAGTGGAAAACCATATGAATGTTGAAAAAGTCCCTTTCTCCCACCTCTAGACAAAAGCAGACTCTCCTCACAAAGTTCTGGAGTTACATATAAGGTCTTCTAGCACATGGGGAGCAAGCTAGGCTCTGCTACTACTTAGGGAGTCTCAGCAGAGTTGTTTACTGAGGTAAATTCATTGAAGGTGTGAGGGTTCACAGGTGTCTCTGCAGGGGTAATCTGATGCCTGAGAAGCTGCTCATTAATTGCAGCTGAAGTGGTTAGCTAGCCATATCTTCGAGGGTCAGAGAGAAGGGGTGTGTGGTGTTTGGTCTGTGCTATGGGGAGTGGGAGAGAAAGGCTCTGAGGTGCTGGTGCAGCACTGCTGAGCACGGCTTTGGGGCTGTGTCCGCTGAAGGCATTGAACAAACCAGTGCGGCTTCAGTCCTTTGCCAGGTAAGACTTGTATGTTTGTTTTCTTCTTTGCGTCTTTTATGAAATCTTCTTTTTCTCAAGAGGTTAATATTTTTCCTCAACTGCAAAGTGTTTCCACCGCTTGCCTGCGAGGTTATTGAAGTGGCTTCTGATGTAGGCTTTATCTTCTGTGGTGCAGAAAGAGATAAAAATACTAGAGAGTTTTCAGGTTCTCTGATCTTTATTTAGCCTGTGTTTTGTAAAACTTTATTTCACTTCAAAGAGTCCTCTGCTTACACAAGAACTGAAGTGAGTGGTTTTAAAGAACAGTTATTTCTGCAATAGATGAAAAGAGCTAGTGCTTTTCCTGGCCCATTGGGCTGCGTGTTCAGTGCTGTAGAAGTGAATTCTTGACTAAGAACTCCATTAAGTTTGTGTTAATCTCTGGGCTTTCACAAGTGCAATATGTTGGGTTTGTCTGTGTTTCAGCAAGCAGATTTTTAAATAAGTGTGTAGGTAAATGCTATGGGGCTGTTAAGACATAAAAGGATATGAATTTAACCAAATATTAAGAAGAATGCCTTGTTTGCCTTTTCTCATATAACCGCAAATGAAAACCAATTGTGTGGTTGCTCCAAATAAAATTTAGGTGTTTTGTATTTTAATGTGAAAAATGTAATGTTTTTGTAGTATCAGTCTCAAGTTGTCCAGTCGTTCCCTTCCCCCCATGGATAACTCTGCAGCGTTTCTAATCAGAACACTAGGCGACTTAAAGGATTCATACTATGTTACTCAGAATCTCAAAGCCTTGAGGATAAAGGCAAAAATGGAGCCCTACAGCTTCAAGTGACTACCAAACGTTTTGAACTTCAGTCTTGAAACACAAACAGTCAAAGGTGGTTTCCAGCACAGCAAAGCTCTCTGTAAAACTGTGAGGCTCAGCCATGACCAGATTGATGCTCGGCACCGCGAGGTCCCTCTCTTTGTGTGATGGCGAGTTTGATGTAGGTGTGGTGCCTATTAGTTTTTTTTGGCACGGTGCACAGGTTTTTGTTTTCATCTCTAATATTGCTGGGGAAGGTGGCAAGAAATAATTACTTCATTTTTTATATATATACATATGTACTGTTGTGCCCGTGCTCTTAAGGGCTCAACTGCAGAAGCTAGAAGGAGAGGGTAGGGGCTGGCATGTTGGCCTGATGTCACACAGGTGAACAAGATGAGGCCAAGCGGTGGGCTGCCTACCTCAAAGGTGACCTTGAGGTTAGCTGAAGCTCCTTGTGGAGAGTTCGAGCAGACAAATGACTTCTTCTGTTTGTATAGATAAATGTGTTTGCTTGTATGAAGACTGGTTTAGAACAATAAAATGTAGGGACGTGCTTGAAACAAATGCTTGGTGCTGGGAGAAATGTGCCTGAAACAATTGCATGAAGTATAAATGACTTGGGGAATTGGAGGATCCATAGGTGACTTTGAGTGTGGCTTTCTGTTGAGATTGGAGTCAAACCTGTTTAATTTTGTAATTCGTTTGACTCTTACTGCAAGAACCCTGAGAGAGGGAAGTAACAGTTTTCCTTGAAATGTGGCAGTCTGAAATCCCAATTTGTTAGTTGAAACACATGAAGCTTGCATGAAGGGTGTGAGTCCTTTGCCACTTGTGTCATAAGAACTTGTAGAAGTACTAATAGCTAAGAGCTGGAATTAAACCTTTGGCCAGGTAGGAAAGCTCTGCCTGTAAGCCAGCTACACTCAACAAGCCACAACTGCTTTCTGTAGATCTGGTTTCTGTCAGTATGAGCCCTGCCAATACAAAATCAGGTGTTTCTGTTTGAACTTTGAACTTCATCAGCTGTGTTTCCATCATGACACCTCTGGATGGTACCCTCAGCAGATGGCTGAAGCAAAACCTGTCTGAGATGTTAAGTGATGCAAAATGAAAGAAATACAGCTAAGAGCTGTAGCATGTGTTTCCCAAAATACCTGCCTCCCTGTAGAGGGACAGAACTGGATCTGACAGAAGGATGCCTTTGCCTGCAGGTTGTTTCTCTCTACATGTGCATGCGAAATGCTTTGCTCTTTGACTATATCTGCCCTAGCTCTGTCATTAAATGTATTAGAAGTTTTTTGGTAAAAGCTTGTACTTATGATATCAGTTTCCGCAAGAACCAAACATCTGGAAATCCTGAAGCTTGCGGCGACTGGCCCAACTCTCTCTCTGCACCCTCTGAAGCTGGTGGTGCATGCAGGGGGTTCTCTTCATATTGGCTGTAACTGCGCTGCCAGATTGGTTAGGGTTCTGTGGCAGTGTTTTAAAGGAAAAGCCTTGTATGCAGAAAATGCACCCAGTAAATCATTGCTGTGTACGAGGTTAAAATGCAACTGTGACAGTGTTGTGATTTTTATGTGAGTCTTAAATATCCCACCATGCTCATGCATGCTCCCACATGTAAGAGAAGTTGCTGACACGATCTCTCCTCTATGTTTTGACAATAATCTAGTCTTATATGATGGCTATGCTGAACTGTAACTGTCTTGGCTATGCCTGGCTGGTCCTGGGTGCCTCCTGCTCGCTCTCAAGGGCTGAAGAATTTTATATGCAAACACAAAGCACTTTAGGTGCAGCTGCAATTCAGGAGCTGGGTGTTTGGTCTGCATAGACATAACTTGCATCTCTGAAATGTTAGGAGATTGCCCAAACTGAAGCACTGAGTTTTCTTTGGAAGTAACCAGGAAGCCTGGTGGTTTGACAGAACCCTTCGAGGCAGCTGCGGCTTAGCATGAAGCTGAATAGCTGAGCAAAGGAAGATTAGGAAAGGCACAAAGTGTCTGTCTTCAGGTGTTGCTGTGGTAGCTCTGATGTGCCATCAGCTGATGCGGTGCATCTGTTGTTGCAGAGCAGGGTGGGGGAAAAGGGGAGATGGGCACCTTCACCACCTGGCTCCCACTTCCTTGTCTTTATGCTTTTGGGAATAGAGGTGGGGAAAGTTGCTCCTCCTCAAGTCTCCTTTTGCCTCTGACAGGCTATGAAAACAAATGTTAAAGCCACCGGTTTCTCCCCAAATGGAACTCTTGCTGTTGTGGCTAGTGGTGTTTTAACAGTTGACTCTGCTATGAGAGGAAAATGCTCAATGAAAGCTCTCAAGAAAACGAACAGATGTGGTGAGGAAAGGCTTCCTAAACTCTTAATATTTAAAAAAATAATGAAAATCTAGGAAAGTCATTGGTCAACAAACCATGGAACAGGACTACCAGGAAATGATTACAAGCCAATTTCCAACCCCTAATTTGCACTTAAGTAACACATAGCAAGGTATCTTTTCAAAGAGATAAAAAGGACAGGTGTGATTTCTCTTCATAATGGCAAAATAAAACTAGTTCATAGTGAAGATTTTAATAGTCTCTAATCTGAATGGTATGAATAATTAAGATTTAGAAGTACAGCCAGACAATGAAATTTGATTATCCTGGATTTAGGATATATACAGTGATTATCCAGATGGGCTGAGATCACCAGTATAGTTATAAGCCAAGTTTTTATCCATTTTTAATATCAATATGGAAATAGCTGCTTCTTTTTTCCACATAATTAGGGAGATTTTTCTATAAACTTATGCAGTCAGATCCTTGCTATGACCTTGCTCCAAAAGCCCACGCACTGTCCTGTTCATACGCTCTTCAGCATTGCAAGGTATTGCTCAAGACCAGGTTGGAAATGAAATAGGCAAAGTTAACAGGTGACAGAGAAACATAGTGGTTTTTTCTTCTTTTTATTGCTTGTCTATGACAAGACAGCTGTCCTTATGGAACCTCACTGACTCATTCACCAAACTTACTGAAGAATTATGCCCTCAGTATGTTACATGATCCAATTAGATCAGTCACTCTTGTTTCTTGAGAAAATGATAGTCTGACTAATTCCTTTGTTTTTCTTGAGGTTTTACAAGTAATTTAACATCTTGTAAAGATTAACGTCTCAGAAATGTCATTTTGTTCTTTGCTCCAATCTGATAACTATTCTTTTCATATTGCAGCAAGAGCAAATTAGTGAATTTCAATTAATGCAGTAATCTCTCTTCCCGGATACAAATTTGCCTTTGAGCACTTTCTTTTTAAGCTGAAAGATTTTAACAGTAGTAAATATTACTGTTGAAGGAAGCTGAATTCAATCATACCATTTCTCTGCCTACAGTGCTCCATTATGCAAGTTACAAGAGGGGGTTCATTTGACTGTTCCATTAACTCTGGAATACTTCAGCGCAGACCCTGCTGGATTTTGAAACTGAATGGGTCGTGCCAATCTGACATGCTCTTGGATGCTCCTAACAGATTATTTTCATGATGCAGTAACCTTATTTCTTGGTTTGGCTTTTCTCTGTTTTCGGAGCAATCTGAAATGCCAAGATGAATAAAACTCGTTCATGAATTGGCTTTAGTTATCCAAGACGTAAATCATTCAAATGTTAATCACTATTGAAATGATTTTGGTGACTAGTTTGGACTAGGCATTAACTTCAGGTGCGTTAAAGTTGTGGGGGTTTTGTCATTCTCAATTAGTGAAATGGTATTTTGGGTTTTTTAAATGCACATTTTGTGTGTAAAATCTGACATTTTCCCCTTAAGACGATACTTAATATATTTGTGTGTGTGTATATTTATAATGGCTTCCATTAAAGAGACCTGAATAACTTTTGGAAACCTCAGTTACTTTTTATGCCACTTTACATGGGTGAAATCCTAAGTAGAAAAAGAGGCAGATGTTGTCTAGGTAACTGCAGTATTCACAGCTCTGATTCTAAATGATACTTGACCTTACTGTTACTACATATTTATTTATTTTTTTTATACTTCTATTTGACGCTTAAAATTAGCATTTATGTCTTTTGGGGTTTTTTTAATGTTAGAATTAGCCTGATTTCTCTGCCTATGTCCTTTCCTCTTATTTTCACCTGGATGCCTGTAGGCACCTGACTCTGCATGACAGGAGTGCTAATACGTTTGATGGGCTAAAGAAAGGTGTCTTCAAGTGTGCTGGTGTGAGGTGGAAGTAGACGCATCAAAATTTTAACTTCCTGGTTATCACATACCAATGTATGTTTTTAATATACATATGGTTTTGCTGGGGATTGTTAGAGAATTAAGCAGGTGCTTTTTAAAAATATTCTTACTAAACACGAAATTAATCTAATTATGTTTAGGAAAGGGAATTATAGTGATTGCATTTCCTCTTGGGGTGAAGTTGCTTGGATCTGTATCAGTAACCCCTTTCTTGACTCTTTCTGTCTGCAAATCAGTACTACGTAAGAGTAGTTTTTTTCATCTCAAGTATAGCACCGTTTGCAATGCAGCTGGAGAAAAAGCTATAAAGTTTATCAGTTGTGTGAGGTACAGGGAGCTGGAGGAAGGCTGAGTGGTTGGTCACGGCCAGGCAGCAAAGATCTGAAATGGAGCAAATCTGCAACTTCCCGAATGAGGGAGAACCCTCAATGCGCAGCCCCTGGGGCATAGAGGTTCAGCCTTGTTTCTCCTGTCTGTGTCTTGCCAGTATTTCCTGGTCCTCTGCACCACTACGGAAGATGGCATACATGCGTGAGCCTGTTGAAGATTTGTAGGAGTACGAGGCCAGAGCAGTCAGTGCTCCCAGGAAGGGCTCGGTGCTCCAGTCTGCACTGTAGGTGCAACTGGGCTGCTGGTCTGGGGCGAGGGGGAAAAACTCTGCTGGTGCTGCTGCTGCTGAGGCTTTGCTTACTTGAGTTATTTCAGCTGAACTGTATGTCCTTGGCAGAAATCTCATATTGAAGGCAAGCAAGCAAACAAGTCTGAGGGAGAGTTTCTCTGAGGTGGAAGTGAATAATTGCTGCTGGGCTTTATAGCATTGTCACCACTCAAATGCAAAGAGTAGGACAGCCTGCTAATACAGTGTGTGTATCTATATTTTTATAACCAGTCAAGTGCTCAAGTTCTATAATTTGAATGTGGAAATCATTCAGCAGAAGCTGTTATATTTGGGCTGGAAATGTTGGTAATACATGTTTCTATAATGCATGTTCTCTGGATATTGCTGATTGAAGTGCATTAATTTTTCTGTGTGATTCCTCTGATTATATCCTGTAAGTAAATTGCCTGTTTAGAACCATTCAGCTCTGCTTTGTCACTGTATAAAGAGCTTCCCATCACCTATATTATGTCTATGTATGCCACAGCTAATACTGTGGGGGGAAGTCTATCATCTATTGCAGTCATATGTCTCTATGAAATATGAGATTTCAACAGCTACAAAATGGTAGAGGATCCACCAACGTGATTCCTCCCCTCCTTGCAGCAGCGCTGTGCCTTTCTGCCAAGAGACTAGGGCTGCTATCTTTTGAGGTGTGATAGCTCTGTAATGCCCATGAAAACTTTCTCACTAAGCTTCAATCTCTCCCCTAAACTTAAACTCTCAAAAATGACAGATCAGAATTTCTTAGCTCTGCATGTTCCTGGTCCTCAGGTCAGGCAAAAACTTCAGTTTTGCCTTGTGCTCTCTTCATTCTAAGAAGCATTGTGGTGCCTGATGAATTTTGTGTCATTTTTTTTGTACCTCGTTTATGTTATTATAATGTAATAAAATTAAACTTACCACTGTATTCAGTATATAATATCTCAATTTAACCAATTATGAAAAAAAATCATAATTTGGAGTGTTTCACGAAAACTGATAAAGTTAAAAAAATATTTTAAAAGTCCTAATGGAGCTGGGAGCATGGCTATAACAGTTGGCAATTTTGCACAAGAGTAGCTTATGAAATGACTTCTCTAATGTTAAACTTAATCATCAAAGAACTTCAACTGGGGTGTGTTTGAGAAGCTATTTTTTTTTTCCAGTTGCAAACTACGTGGAATTTTGGCGTTATTAAAATGAGTGAGGAAATAAGATCCTTCCTCTCTCTTTCATGCCTAAAATAGCTCCACCCCTGTATCCTCAGTCTTCTGCTTGAGATTTCCTGTACATCAGGAGAAAGTAATGAGATGGTAAACAGCAAAGGAGTTGAAGGGCTGGGACTGTATAGCTAGGTAAAATGACAACCTCATGGCACCTATTAGTGTCCAAAGCTCACTTTCTTGGATGTCCCTCTCCCCGTTATCATGCCTTGATATTCTTAAAGCTGGGACCCCTGTAGGTATGAGGAAAGGCTTCTTTGCCTGCCAGCAGCAGGCACAAGGTGCAGCCTTACAAGGCTTTAGGCTCTAGACATCTCATACCAGAGGACTCTGCAGTGATATCCATCTTTCTTTCCTGTGAAGGGTGCTCTGTGTAATTGTATAACATATTAGCTTGGCTCATGTGCCAATTAAAGACTTACTATCATAACTCTGGATTTTAGCCCTGTTGAGTAAGTGCATCTCCCTCAGCCAAGTAATATCTATTTGTACCAGGATGGTTCCATTTTTTTCTTGGCCTGGAATTTCTATTCTGTCTTCTCCGATTTATACACAGTCTTTGCTGTATTGCACGTTATTCACAATCCTGTGTTTAATCAGTCTGAAACTAACCTTTAAAATCCATTGCTTCATTGCCACGAGAAGGCACAGGACCGTTAGTCCCCATGAGGAGACAGCGGTTGTTATTTATTAGTCTGGCTTAAGTCCTGGTTGACTCCAGTCAACGAAGAAAGCAGGGCTCTGGTCCTTTCAGATGTTGCTGGAAGCTTTGCAAACCATTCTTTGTTATGGGTGCTCGCCTTGCAGCAAGGAAGTGCTTTGTTATAAACTTTCTCAAGATTAGCTTTGGCCTTCCTGAGGTCTCTCACAGGCCATTTTCCATTCCTACTATGTAAATGGTGAATTATTAGTACTTTCTGTAAGTTTTGTGCTATTTAAATAGCAAATGTAAAACACCACGTACCATGGCAAGATGGAACACCAAGGGCCTTCTCCCTCCCTTTCTGTAATAACTTGTGCCTCTGTCATAGAAAAGGATTATTGTTGTTCACTTTACTCTGCAGGAGCCACAAGCTGAGAACGTAACACTGTAAACATAGTTCTGACTCAGCCGGTAGCTTGTGGCTTCACGTCCATTTTGAGCAGGTCCGTAGGTTTGTATGTTTCTTGCTGAGTTTTGTTTTCAACTTATATGAGAAAGAATGAAACCAGAAATTTCCACCTCAAATCTCCTTTGCCTCAGAGTAATTCTGTCCACCACGATGCCCCACTTGAATGTTCTCCCGTGCTGGTAAAGCCCTTTGAGGAGACGAGGGTGATATGATGCAGTTGACACCAGAATGTGGCACTTGGCGGGCAGAAATTTCAGCAATTTGCCACTTTGTCAATGTTTTCCATTCTTAACCTTACCAGAAATTTTCACCACCTCTGCTTCATTTTTGTGTAGGAGATAATAGCACGAAGAGCCAACTTGCATAATGATTACTATCATATGTGAATACTCTTTTATTTTGTTCTTTTAACTTATTCTAAAGTACTTGTTAAAGGGGCTTTATGACTCTAAGCCATAAAAACACCACAATGCAAAAATTTCCATGTTTCTACATATATATGAGGTAGAATTAAAAACAAGTTGTTGTCTGGTACTTATTTTTAATAAGTTATAAATAATCAGTTGCAATGAGGTCTTCTAAGGCATTTGTCATATTGCTGTTCCAGACTCCCTTTCTTTTCAGCTCCCTCCTACACATCTCATTATTTTAAATCTTAAATCCTCGCAATAAGAGTTAATTCTTTGATATGACTCTGTCGGTTCAAGGAAAAATAGACTGCAGGCCATGCAAATTGGTAAATGACTGCACAATGACTTGGTAGAAAAATACTATCAAAGATGAGTCAAGTACTAGTACTAAGACTTGCATAAGTAGTCACACTGAGATAATAGGAGGTTATTATGGGAATTTTTTTCTGGTGCAGACAAGTCCAGAGCCAGCTGGCTCTCAGTCTGGTAGAACTGTAATGTAAACAGGTATGAGCCAGTGTATTAGAAATAAGAAAAAAATATCATTCTGGTGTAATCGTCAGACTTCTAGCTCTAACTCCCCTAAGAAATGAGAGGGGGATGGTATACTTCTGGGTGCTACTTGGGGTGAGGGAATAATGTTTCTGGGGCGTGGGGGGAGGGGAATGGATAAACTTTTCCTAGCACATGACACAGATATTAGGGCAAAGTGTTTTATTAACTTTTCTAGTTCCAGAGGTTGTTTAAAAAAATATTTATCACTTGAGGGATAGGAAAGTTAAACATGAAAAAGGAAACGTTCCATCAAGGTACTTCCATGTACAACAAGCACTGTTGTATGTCTCAGCGCTTCATCGTTAAATAAAGGGTTCGCTAATACAATTCACCTTAATTACCTGTCTCCCTTCAAGAGTTTTTACAAATACGAACTTTGCTGCAAGGTGGAAATGGTCACACAAGTGCCATCTGGGAGCAGCACTGAGAGAGGGGGTAAGTAGCCATTCCGCCTGTAACTTTTAAACACTAGAGGTATGACTTGTGTTATGAGCGATTACTTGGAAGAAAACTACCTTGTACCTATTGTCTATTTAAAAAGAGTCCTAATTGGCTAGTTGTTGCTTTTTTAACCCTTTCCTCTCAACATCACTCCTGTCTCATTGGGTTGGTCTATGATTAAAAGTCATCGTACAGTCCAATAGCTGAGTTCATGCGGAGTGTGATGAAGATGGTATCTGTGACTTGACTTGCTGTTGCAAAGGCCTGCATTATCACAACGCAACATCATATGCTTGCATCATCTCTCAAGTGTTAATGAGCCATGGTGAGTTTAGCTCAGGCTCTAGTAGAAGTAATGTAGAAATTAACTAATACGTAAAGTGTCTCTTCATCTCTGATACCTTGCTATAATCCCTTATTAATACTCCTAAATGTACTCTGATTGTGATCGCTTCTCATCTGTACCACAGCCAGCTTTTTGTGTCTCCTCCGATTTTCACCTGTCTGCTTTCTTGTCTATCTGAAAGATGTTGATCTCTACATGAGATGACATAGATCTCATGTAGATCTTTACATGTTAAATCTCTTCCTCTGCATTCTCAGTTGTTGGGTTCAATCTTCCCGTCTTTCACCTGTCTCTTCCTGCTCTCCTTACTCTCTCTTCATGGAGCTGGTCTTGTGCTACAGGGGACAAAACAAGCTGCAGTTATTTTTTGCCATTGCCAGCATTCTCTTGTCGCACTCTGGTAGCTCTGAGTTAGGGATTATTTACTGGGATGGTTAGGTTTATGTTTCCTTGGAAACAATAGTTGAAAACTCAGAAGAATGTGACAAACTTCATAATTTGACCTTCTCAGACTTTTTATTTAAAGTAAGCCTGGAAATGCATCTTTTCAGGAGGCAATGAAAGGAAAATTATTTCTGCTCTGCTTTTTCTCCTGATTTTGGTAGACTGTGTTAATTAATAGCCCGATAACTGAAACTTTAAGCCTTGCCTTAAAACTCTTTCTGCCTTCACCCTCTGTGATCAATGTTACAAGGGACCCAAGGTCTCTGAAGGTATTCACCCTGAAGAAACTACTGATAGGGTTGTGGCTGCTGTCATAGGCTCCCTGCAATGTGCTTGTACTTTCCTCTTTGTTCTTAGAAGACATCTTTCTATCTGTTGTTTATTGTTGGCTTTCTTTTCCCTCAGTCCTTCCTGAATAGAAAGTGATGCTATCAGTATTCCATGGGGGGTAGAAAACTGGCCCTGCTGTCAGTAGAGGACAATGTCTATAGCTCGTGTCTGTAGACAAGCGAGGCGTCAGCTGGTTTGAGCCCTGCCGAGTCCGTAAATGCAAGTGTGCGCTGCTATCGATGGCTGAGGCAAAGGCCTCTCTCCGAGTTGCTTCACTTTCGCAGCTGAACCTGGAGCTATTGATAAGGGAAAAGCTTGCAGCTTTGTAGGTGTATATATAAAGCTGTAACCTATTGTCTCCTGAAATAGTTTGCAGACTAACTATGGTGTTATCCTGCTCTGAATAGCTGTTTTGACACAGGAATCTCTTTTGATTGTTTTGCCTTTGACTCTGATTTTTTTTTTTTTTTTTTAAAAACAATTGATGCTGAAATATACTACCACATTTGCCACCTCAGATATCTTAAAGTGTCAGATCACTGCGTGTCAGGATGCACCCTCTGATTAGTTAAACTTGATGGTTCAGAATGTTTTAGCAAATGAAGCTGTTGCTTCGGAAGGGTATGGGAAAGGCACTTAGGACTTTCATTAACTATGACATCAGATGAGAGCGTAATGCTCAAGAGTTGTAGATGGAAAAAGATCATGCTATGTTTGTCATTGTCTTGACAAATATTCCTTGCCAAACACTTCTCTGCTTCCGATCTGGAGTTATGAAGACAAACAGAGAATATTTCTGTTGCTGAAAATAACCAGTGAAATACAATAGTTTTGCACAGCTGAGCCGAACAAACGGTTCGGTAATTGTATCCCTACCAACCATGCAGAAAAATCTGCTTTGGAAACATATTGGGAAAATGAGTCAAATCTATATAAAGAATTTGAAACAAATGGGATTATAGCCTACAGACTTTTTTTCTGAGGCTTGACTCACTGATGCCCAGAAAGCTTAGTTCTATGCAGTGGTGTGTTTTCCACCTTTGGATGTGAAGACTAATATAGCTGTGGGATATGGAGTGTGGGGTTTGGGTTTGTTGTTTTTCTTTTGATTTGGGTGTTTGGGGTTTGGGTTTTGTTGTTGTTTGATTGGGTGTTTTGGGGTTTTTTTTGGTGTTTTGTTGGTTCTTTTTTTTTTAATTAAAAACCCTCTACAATAACGCCTATTGATGTCATTGAAAAGATGGACTTAAATGGGGCTGGATGTGGCCTCTGCTCTTTCCCTGTTTGAGGAGAAAGGATGCCCATGTCTATTATACTCTTTGTAGTTCAGAAAACGAAAATATGAAAAAGTTATATCAGGCTTCCATCAAGATAAAATGACTTTAAGGAACAGCTTTAACTCAAACACCATAGCATTTAGAATAGATATAATCAGTAGTAATACTGCTTTAAAAAGCAACAAAAAACCAAATCAGTTCACATGTAATCAACTATAATATTGTATAGTTTAACTTATAATTTTAGAGGCTTTTCAAGTCTTAAACACTTTCCAAGTAATTGGTTTGTGACAAGGAAAGAGGATGACAAACTGTAAAATGGCTGACATTAAACTTATATAAAATTATTAGAAGTCACTTGAAAAAATATTTCATAGATGAAAAATAGAATGAACTGTTTTAAATTCGGAATAAATCTTTTCAGTCATACAGTACTGGAAAAAATCTGACATAATATTTCACCCTAGTTTGTAATAAGGCTCTCATTTATTCAAGTGAAGGATTGTGGATTATCTATTAATGGACCAGAAGAAGGAAGGATCTTGGGGGATTAATTAATAATTAAAGTTAACCTGCGTTGCCTAAATAAGATTAATTTATTTGAAGTGATTTTTCTGCTCTGTTGGGATTTTGCCTAAGGAGATAGGGCTATAATATCAGCAAATATCACTCGCTATTATGCCTGGATATGCGTTTGGATGTCTGGTCTGGGTATGCATTATTCCATGCAACTCACTGGAAAATTATTCTTCCTTTTCTGGTTCAAATATCCTTTTCTTTTTTAAACTGTGTCTCACTGTGAAATTTAATTGATAACCACAAACCCTGTTATATAGTGCTATTACTGAGTGACTTTTTCAATTAAGTCAGGTATAGCTGAGGCATTTAAAAGACCGTTTATTCCTTACACTTTTTTGATTGTGAAGAAATTGACTTTTTGTAGTTTTAGTCTTAGAGGATTTCAACACGCATATATTTCTTTGGCATTTTAAGGATACGTAAATGCATATATTAAAAATAATAGCGATAAAACCTAAGCCAATCAAATGAAATAACCGAATACCAAACAGCAAAACAATGAACTCTGAAGGTTTGAGCAGATTTTGCGCACCTTAGTAAGGTAATCCTGGGAGAGTTTGGTTTATTAAAAGCGAGAGAGGCAAACTTTAGAGTTAGCTTTTGTAAATCTTATCTTTCAAATTATTTCTTTGCTTGAAAACTTAGTCTGTTATGTGAGTTTTTTCTATTTTGCTTACTCTATTTATATTCCAGCTTCAATCTTTTCTGCTTGAGAATGATCTGGCCTTTGCCCCTTACTCTGTTTTGTGCATGCGTGTGAAGAGCTTTTAACCCTAGTTAAGTTACAAAACTTCCCTCCTTTGAAAGGGCAGATATAGATCGTAACTTCATGTAGATGGTATCCCATTGAAAAAAAGAAACCTCAAATGTAAAGAATAACTGATGTACCACATAGGCAGAACAAGTCTTATGTCCTCAGATGACTCTCTCCTGACTAGTCTGGTGACGGTGTCAGTTTTGAGGAAAGGCTAAGGCAGGCAAGCAGGTCTTGCTCACAGATGTGAAACTAGTTGGATTATTCCAGTCCCTTCACAGGGAGCTGTAGAATAGCAGGTTGATTACAGGAAGAATTTTCTACCATTCTCATTCAAGCTTTAAAATTGGCATGGAAAAGACTATAATCACTGTTTCCATTATCTAGCTCCCATGTGCGTGTATGGTTTTTAATTTTTTTTTTTTTAAACTTATTTAATTGTGTGCCCCCACTCCCGCACAGACAGGAACACAATGTTCTGGGCTTCAGAATTCAGGTGCAAAAAAACTCTTTTCCTGTTTTTAGGACTATATGCTATAACCTGCTTAGAACAGTTCTACAGCTGTAATGGTGAGAGGCAGGCAGTTCGTTTCCGGTAAGAAAAGAGTCTTCATGAGGGAAAAACTTGGGAAAACTCTAGCAGAAATAGTCGCTAGAATGGATTTTAAACAGATTAAGCTAGATGGAAATCTCTGAAATCAAACTTATCAAGCAACCCGGATACTGTGAATGTGACTTATTAGTGGATTGTCTGAGCAGCTGTTGTGCAGAGGTAGGGCCCTGTAGATAGGGAATGAGGAGAGATTAATTGGAACTGAAGCTTAGCTTCTGTGTGCAGACAGTGTTTATACTCACTATGTGTAGTTTTATAGCCCATATGTTTATGAGCTGGAGAATTACCAAGAATTGAACCTTTCACCTCGTCTTTGCTTTGTGTTTCCCTCTTATATTTTTTTTTTTTTCCTGTTCCCACTCAGTTGCATCCGCTTCCCATGGCTCTATCATACCTTCTTAGCCAGGTCTAGCCCTCAGCAAACTCTAGTTTTGTGTGTGTCATTTTTCCATTGCGTTTGTTACTCTGCCTTCCTTCCTTCCCATCCGATTTCTCCCATATGCTTGCGCTGGGAGCACTTAAGTTATCTGCTGTTCCGTCTGTGATGCCAAGCACGATATAGTCCCATTTGGAGTTGATGTCTAGCCATGGTTAGAATAGAAATGAAGGTTAATAGTAAAGGGGGCAGCAAAAAAAGTAGTTTCCCTTGAGTAGAAGAGCACCTTAAAGAACTGTAGAGACTATGTGGTTAAGGTGATGTGAGAGGGGAAAAATGCGTTAAAATGTATATGTTTACCCTGCTGACTTTGATCATCCCCTCTCCCTTTAAACAGACTACACTGAACTCCTCCAAAATATTTTTCCCTTGTCTCTCTCTTAGTTATAAAATTTTTAAGCTACTTCACGTAGCTATGCTTTATCAGAGAAATATTTTCTTCTGAGCTTTCTAGTTTTTTTTAATATTTTTTTTTATTTTTTTTCTGGTAACTTTTTTTTATTTAAACTCGTGTAGTGATGTACAAAGGTTTTAATTGAAACTACAAAAATAAAATCTCCCAATTGGTTACTGCTTTTCAGTTTTGGACTTAGGCCTGGCATAATTGCAGGTTATTTGTACTTTTTGTGGTGGAAGCTTGTTTCTATTCTACTCCAGCTGTGCCATGCTGCTCATATCTTCAAGGTTGCACCTCTATAATGTGTATGTTCAACCTGGAGAAAATCTGTGAAGAGCAAAGGCGGCCTCAGGTGTGAGCAAAGCTAGTGGGCACACAAAATAAGAGAAGAGATGCTCATGGGTGTACGTATGCTTTGCCAACGTTATTTTCTATTTTAAATGGCAGTGGCCTCAGTTATTCAGGGCATCACTTGCTGAATGTCAGTGTTGGTCCGTTCCAGTGGCATTGATTTTGATTCTGTTATAATTCACTGCTTTGGAGGGAAGCAGCAGGGGAATAGTTGATTAGACAGTGAATATGCATTTTAATATTTTTTTTTTTTCCTTTTTTATCCCCCTCTGTAAAGGGGGAACTGCAAAGAGAATCACAACAATAGGTAAGGAAGACAGCCAGCTGACCTTCACCCGTGCCCCAGACAAGTTCAGCCTGGGCTTGAAGCCTGAAATAACCTGTTTATTAGCATTAGACTGGAACTCAAATGTGCATATTTATGTCAAAAGTAGGTCAAGACTACAGCGAAGATAAAAGAAAGCAGCTCTTCCAGTTCCGCAGATCTATTGAACAGGCTTATAACTCTGCTCAAGTAATTTTGGAATTCTTAATCATGTATTGATATTCTAAGATTTGTTGATTGAATCTTTTTGCCTTGCTGCTTTTATTGTTTCTGCCATCAATTATGGAATCCCAGATCATCATGCAGACATCTCCTGGGGAACAGATGTATGAGTTGCAGACAAGTTCTGACAGAGCTAAACTCTCCTCGTGCAGGTGACATTCCTTAAGGGCCATTTCAACATTTGACTCATCAATGTGACACAAGTTAAGCTTTCTCAGACTAGTCAGTTGAACCCCAATTTTCTTCTACTCTTTACTCTTCCCCTGTCTTTTCAAGGGTCAGAGTACTTCACTGTGGAACCTCTACTTGCTTGGTCCATCTCTTGTTTTCCATTTGGAGACTGTACCATAACTTGTTAGGGTACAGATGTTATGGTGCAGAAGGTGTGTTGTTCCTACCTCATTGGCAGCAATGCTTTGACCCTGTACTGAGCAGAGTACGTACCACTGACTATACTGCATTTTTAGGGCAGAATTATGAGACAGAATTTCTCATCTTAGTGTCCTTCAAGGGATCTCGTTTTAACAACAGTCAGACTAATTTTCTCTCTATAAAGCGGGCACTCTTAGACTGTAGAATAAATGCAAAGGGGTTGCCAATTGTTGGTAAGTCTTGCTTTTCAGAGGTGACTTGCATTGACGCAGCTTCTGTTGTTCAATAGATTGTCTCCAGAGAATATTCAAAGCTGGTGGGGAAAATATAACTAGAAATGGGACTGAGGTGTTAAGACTTCTGCTGGGGGCCAGTTGGAAGCTATTGCTCTTGAAAAGGACTATTGTAGCACTGATTTCCTTTCTCCACCCCCACCCCAAACGTAAGCCAAAGCATCATTCTGTGCACTTTTTATTACGGTTGTTTTATAAAGACACAAAAACGCTTTCACAGTGGTAGATCTTGTTGCTGTGGTAAAATTCAGGAAAATTCTAAGAAAGGCCAAAACTTTCCTTCCTTTTTTGTTTCAACAGTGCCACAGTGCCCAATGTGGGGGAAGCACCTGCTGTTACTGGAGCAATTTTCTTTTTTTCTATAGATATTGCTAACAATTTCATTTTATTAGACTATTTTAGTTGCACCTGATCTGTTGGGAGAGAAGACATGCCAGATGCACATGTTTTCTTAGTAGCTCAATTGTAAAATAAAATATTTTTGAACTCTTAGTAAGCTTTCTTCTGCCTCTTTTCTACTGTTGAAATTATCATTTTATATTTTTGGCTTGTGCGTGTTAGCCCTTACAGAAAGTCTTGCTACTTGATATATCAGTGGATGAATAAAGGCTGTAATAGAATGGTAATCTTGTACTGGAAGATGTGCAAACACATTGAATTAAAAAAATAATAATTGTTTATCTTCAATCACAATAAACTGATTCAAACGGCTGAGGTTTTTCTTATATTTTGAAATATACCAAAAGAATCTTCTCAGTAATTATTCTGAAATAGTTATTTTAATTTCAACTCAAACAGTTATTCTGGGATAACTATTCTGATAAAATTCCAAGTGTAGACAAGTGTTAATAAACATAAGTCTGTCATTTTGTTCACACAATTTACACTTCCACAATTAGCGTTCTGTTTGCCTTCTCGGCTGGCTGGGTTCCACGTGTCGTTACTGGTGTCATCCGCAAAGGCTTTTTGTACTCAATTTACCGTGGCCTGGAGGAGAACTGCCAGGCAAACGTTATGAAAACTTTCCTCAATTTTTTGAAGGAAAAAGACTTAAATCTTAATAGTGAAACTAAAAACAAACAAAAACCCCAAACACAAAATAGCTCAATGAAAACTTCATTCCTTTTAGAATCCAGGTATGCTGTAAAAAAATTAAAGAAACCTTTGTAATCTAACTACCATGTAGCAAAATGGTTCTGGAAGGAAAGATTTTTCTCCAGCTTTAGTGATCATATAATGACAGCAGATGTTTGAGAGTGGTTTTTAAAAGCTCTCTTGCAACCGAAACTGGTCATCTCTTACTTCTGTGACTAATTTGTTCAGTGTCATGTATGTTATTTGAAATTGCTGAGAATAGAACCTTTTGTTGTTTTTCTCAGCTTTTACTTAATTGGCTTTTCCTTACATGCAGCGTATATTTTCTCCTTCTGAATTGTCTCCTAGAATATGGTGTTTTCTAACTGCTGTCTTTCTATCCGAACAGCAATGCTGGGGGAGGAAAGCCAGATGTGTTCCTCAGTATTAATAGAGAAAGGGGGAGAAAGCTCCCATTTTCATGAAAATATTTTGCTTCTAGCGCTCTTTTTCCTGTTTGTTCTTTTCTTTTTCTATATATTGTCATGGAGCAGGTTGGTCCTGCTCTAATACAGATGAGCGGTGCAGCTATTGTGTCTGTCTTTCTACACCTGAGCTTACTTGTGTTTTTTCGTCTTCCTAGCTTTTTGTGAGATACCCCAAAAGGACCTAAAGCAACAACTTGATATCAGTTAGGGTCTGTTCTTCCCTTTTTGCACTGCTTTCTCCTTTCCTACCCTGGTCTTTCCCTGTGACTTCATTTAGACTACATGGGCAAAAGCTTCACTTGCAGCGAAAATCAACAACTAAATTTTCATGACACAAGACAAATTTCAGAAGCTGCTCAACGCCTCCACTGTTCAGAAAGGAGATGCTGCAGGTGCTACTGCCATGACCTGCTGAAAAGGCTTCTCTCCCCGCTCCATACCCAGTTTGTTTCTTAGCAAAACAAAGACTGATAAAGACTATCCATCTACTTTCCTTAAGAACGTCAGGTAGTAGGTCTACAGGAGAGAGAGAGAAGAGCTAGTTAAGCCAGCCCCACTGTACTGGCAGCAGGGACAGCTGCATGACCAAAGCTAGGACAGAAATAAGTTGTGGTGTTTTGTTTTGGTGGTTGGTTGGGGGTTTTGGTTGGTTTTTTTGGATACCAGAGGAATAAGACTTAGGCTTCCCATGGGAGAGATGGCACAAGAAATAATCTGAAAGTTGGAGCTCGCAAGGTTTGTAGCATGGAGAGGAGAGCTATGAAGGGCTGCTGGTTGTAGGCTGTGGTGTGGGAAATTAAGCGTCTATAGAGTAGCTTTTAAGCTGGTGAGATTGTGATATTAGGTCTGGGTATACATTTATTTCTTGGCTAATGATCCGTGTTTTCCACGTATTTGGTTGCATTTATCAGTATCCTACAAACAAGGATCCAGCCTGAAGTTTCTCCTTCATTGGTGTAAAAACTTACCTGGTGTTTTATGAACAAAAGCTGTCTACTGTGAATGTGGGGTGGGGTTTTTTTGTTAATTTTTAGGTAAAAGATGTTCTCCTTCACCCTGCCTTCAAGCTTTAGACAGACTGTGTCCATTTAATTCTTTCCTGACAAAAATAAAACCACAGTATTTTTCTCTTTAAAAAGTTTTGTGCGAAAATCAGAGTGCCGAGAGCCCCTCAATCCATCCTCTCTATCCTCTGCATTTCTGAAAATTGCAGGGGTGGATTCACGCTTTGCTAACACCGCGGTCACTGTCACATGCATCTCCATTGCATCGCCCTAAGCCTGGGCAAAGTACCTCAGATGGGCATGTCCCTGATTCTGCTCCTACAACAGGTTCTCCTTTGTGCAGAATCAGCTCCCTGATTCTGCTCAGTGGGTGCAGGGATTCACCCAAGTGAGCCCAGCAGTAGTCTGAGCATCCATGAGAGGTGGTGACAGTGGTACTGTTAAACTACTGGTTTATTTATTTACTGATTTGTAACTTGACTTATCAATAAGGGAGTCTACGTATTGACTCAATGCTTGGTGCAAATACAAATTAAATCATACACGTTATCTCTCCCACTAGGAAAATTAGCTCTTACCTGTTGTGACTGGTACAGTTGTCCCTGCCCCTTCCCCAGCATCCTCCCGCAGATTTGGTGTATATTTCTTGGTGTGCTTTGCTTAGGTAGCATTCGCTCTGGCATGAGGGTAACTTTTCTCAGGGAGATGAACAATATCCTCGTAAACAGCGGGGAACACTGTGATAAATCAACAAGATCCCGTTTACCAGAGCCACTAAGCTCTTAATTGCAGACTGTTTCTGGATCTCCTGGTGCCTAGAGCTAGTAGGAACTCTCATTTCATTTCCATTTTACTTTGAACGCTTGTCACTCTGCCTGCTGCTCCTACAAAGCTATTGTTTTTAAAGGCGAGAAGGTTATTTGAAAACAACAGTGCTGCTAGATTAACATTCTCTTCTTTCTGACAAGAGCTGAGTCAAAGGACCTCGGAATTGGGCTGCAAGCAGAAGCAAGTACAAAGTGAAAATTCACTCTTCAAAAATAAAAGCTTTCAGATGCTTTCCAAACTGTGAACGTGTCACAGGAGTTGCCAACCTAAATATGACCATGTTTAATTTTAAACACAATCAAATAAAAGTTTTTACTGATCTTGGATGGCACGTGATTATTTTTTTTAACTTGAAAAAAAAAAACAAACAACTCTGCAATCACACCAACAGCTCCAGAAAAGCTCCAGAATATTTGTTATTCAAGATATATGTATGGCTTTATTAAAATAGAGGAGGTTGGCAAAACTGAATTCCAATCAAGACAGCAATCATAGTATACAGAGAGCTCCATTCAGGAAGCTGATTAGTCAATCAAAATGCAAATAATTTGCAATCTACATAATATCTTGAAGTATTTGGTTTATGGATACTCTTAGCAGAGTTCCCCTAAAACCTTCACTGTGTTTGCATTTGAAAGCGTGTGGTTTGTAAAAGGATTAGTGAAGCAAATCGGTGTGATGGGATTTGTCTGGTAGAGGGCAAGCTGTTTCTTTGAGCCTTTGTGTAGCCTCTGTGTGGATACAACTTTTTAGCTCACAGGCCTGTGCCTGTTCTCTCCCATAAAATCGTATTCACTGTACTCAGAGTCCTGGGCTTGCAGCTCTCCTGTGAGACCTCAGCAGACCGAATTGGGTTTTGTTTCATCAGAGAAATTTGTTTGGGTCCTGTGAGTGGGGCTATGGGAGTAAATGTTAGTATTTTCCTTCCCCGCTCAGCAGCACTATATCTGCTGTGGAGTGAAGAAAAAAAAAAAAAAATCAAAGGCAAGTCACTCAAAACAGATTTGAATCAAACTATTGGTTTAGTGTAAAAAACAGTTCTCGTGGCACGTGTAACAACTTATGTTGGTGCATTTGCAAGAAAAGACAACTGAGATCTATGTTTGCGGTGCTGGAAGAACAGGCTGCTCTTTTGTGTAATAATCCCGTAGCGAAGGTACCCACCTGGCAAGTGGGGGACTTGAAATCATCTCCTTCCAGTGCCCGGGAGGGTGCCCTAACCTTCCGTCAGAGCTGTCCTAACTTGTGTGGAAGAATTAAATAACTGATGAGAGAGAACAGGAGAAGAATAGAGCTTTTCAGCCTGCCGGCAAGGAGGCACTCTCAAGATAGGACACAGGGTTTTTACTCTCTGCTCCAGTGCTTTTTATTATGTATTTAATTTTTTTCCCGACAGGCCTTGGCTTGCGTACAGAAAAAATATCTTTTATTAGACAACATTGTGTATGTTTGGGGAAGGTAAACAAGCAAAAAGGCAAAGCATTGATACTGAAAGGAGATTCTCCCAGGACACCTTACCGCATTGCTGCAGTCGGGGCACTTCCAGGACAGAGAGGATGTGGGACCGAATCCAGTTAAGCAGAGGAAGGAACCCAGCTCATACCTCTGTCAACATGCATGATTACCTCAATTGAGGGGCTTGTAGATACCTGTGGATAGCACTACTCCCAGTGTCCTCTTTAGAAGGAGGAACCCCATGTTTTTGGGAAATTTGTCACGGTCAGTGATCAGTGCAAAACTTCAGTGAGCACCAATTGTCTGCTCAAAATGTATCCATACTTATTATCCATGGAGCAAATATAGTTATTGTATAAATATAACAGCACTGTTATAATCCCTTAAAGGTTTTTCCCCCTTTGCTTTATCTCACTGAATTAGGCACGGTATGTTTTCCTTGTGAGTGTTGTGACCGTAGGAGGTGGACACCTCCCTGGGCCTGACAGTCAAGACTATCCACAAAGCCCTTTCTTGATCTCGGGGTGGTTTGTGTATCTCTGTGGCAGGCTTGTGACAAGAGATGGGGTACATTGAGCAACGTGGACTGGATTGCAGCTGTTATTTACCTTTCTAAGGTTTATGTTGATTTTATTATTTTTTTTTAAATTGAGTTTACCTTTTTTAGTGAGTGTGTCATAATTTTTAGTAGCAGTGTGTCGTAATTGTAACAATTCATGAGACTGGGTACTTCAAAGCACAAAATACAAGTTGAAAGTTAATAAGGAATAAAACTTTCCTGCTAAAGATGATGGACACTTAACAGTCCAGTCAGCCTGTCGCCAAGGGGTGCTGTTAGTGCTCTCCCAAATCCTCTGCATAGGCATCAAATGCCCTCCTTTGTTTGCTGTATTGCTCACTAGGCAATAATTTAACCTGTTCATAAGTATATAAAATAGACCCAAAATATGAAAAATAATAGAGACAATACATTTGTTCTTCAAAAATATCTCTCACGTTACTAATTTCAGGCCTTCCAGAAGCGTCAGCTTCTCTTTATTCCATCCCATTGTACAGATTACTGCTTGAAGGCTTTTGAAAATTGTTTCTGGCGGTTCATTCATTACGTTGTCTCTGTTCTTCCTAACAGGCAGTTTCCAAAATGCTGAGCAGCCCTGCCAGTAAAGTAGCTAAAAACCTTTCCTTACTTATACTGGAGAGAGAACGTGATCAAACTCTGCTGTGTTCTGGGTGATGTCAATGGCTTTCTTGCTTTCAATATTATAATCGTTTCTGTGTTTTATTGTGGTGGGGAGAGGGACTAAAAGAAGCCAAAGGCTGGGTAAACTTATATAATGCTACTAATGAACACTGGCATCATGAGTAAAACCCTGGCTCCGCTCGAGTCACCTGGGAATTTTGCCATGGAGCTCTGTCAGGATGGCATTTCTATGTCAATACTTGAAATTAGGGGAAATTTGGTTTAGCCTTTGTTTTAGCAAAGGATCTCTTCTTACAGAAATTCCTGTTTTAAATTCTTTTTGTGGAGATTGCCAATTATTGTTCTAAATATAACTAATTGCTTAAACAAATAGAAAACTCAGTCTAATGAGCAGATAAATGAGCGTGAACATAACCGTTTATTTGGATAGTGCCATCTAGTTGTTGTAAAATGTAGCAAGTCTTTCTTGTAAAATTTAATTACCACGGCAAATTTCAGCTCTATAAAAAAAACTTCAGTGTAATTTAAGGCTTTTCTCATTCATTATCAAAACAGTTATTTCTCTGAAAAGGGGCTATTAATGTAAAGCAATGGCTGTCTTAATGGAATCTGTGGAGCTGGCTGCAAGGTGATTTTTTTTCTTTTTTTTTTTCCCCCTGTGCTACACTCCATTAGAAAGACTTTATTTACAAAGTAAACTTACAAAGCATTAAAGGTAACCTATGAAAAGATCTAATGGTGCGCTCTGGTTTTGCCAGAGCATGTCTCCACCTCTTCCTCCTAAATCTCCCCAGTAGTCTTTTTCCACCACAGTTCTCACTGATGAAAATTCACTAAATCTAATGTAAAACGTTCTGTACCTGGAACATCCAGGGTCAATAACCGATCTACTGTAACCCTTCAGATTTTTGAGTTATACAGGAGGAGGTCAGGAATCACAACTTCGAAGGAATTTCAATGTTATTTCATATTTCTTGGGCACCTGTCTTGCTATCTGCCTTATTCTTGCTTTGAATATTCAGCAAATGCTTAATATGAAGACTGCTTTCTGCCCAAGACTGCATTCTTCTCTATTTTTAATAACTGAGTAATCTTGCTTGTCTTGAATATGATGCCAAAGACAAATTAGGAACATGAAAGGTATTTATTGGAAAAGTAAGCCCTGAGCCGATGGAATAAATATTATAGGAAATGTCAATATTAGCGAATTTATCGGAAGACTGAGGTCTCTAAACTTTTTTTTTCCCATGTTTATTTTCTATCACATCTATAACTAAATGTTTTCTGAACATCCAGCTTAGTCGAGAGTCTCTTTGTGACTTATTAATTTACTGGATGTTAGTCTGCAATAAAGAGATGTCTGTCTGGTAACATCATTAGATTCTCCCTTCCTCTCCTCCTTTTTAAATCTTACACTTCTATAGAACCCTTAATCAAAAAAACAGACCAAAATTGCCATTTATTCACTCTGTTTCTCAAAGTAGTTGTCCGTGTTTCTCCCCGCTCCCCCGCAAATTGAATGAAACATAATAAATGGAACTTTTTTTTTTTTTCCTTTAAGGAAAAACTTAAGGTTGAAAAGTAACCTAAGAAAACACCTCTATTATTCAAGAGAGTTATTGAGTAGAATGATTTCTGGGACAATGGCTGCTTGACTGAAAACATCTTGCTCTTAAAATAAGCTCTTGCTATAACACTGAGGGCTCAGAGCAGAGGACCAGCCAGTTCCCCAGGGCTGTCCATCAGAGCTGTCAGCAGTGGATCTGTTGGGCAGAGCATACTACAGCGATCAGCTTGCGTCCAGCAATTTGTGGAGGTTGTGACGTGTATATATATATGTTAGCAGGGATAGAAAGCAGACAGGAAAATAGGACTGGTCATGAGATGGATCTCGCTTGCTTTTCACCCTGGTGA